>CM039506.1:35810556-36017870 GCA_022432975.1 Begonia masoniana
GGATTTACATTTTGAAAGGCGCAATTGAGAAGAGAACTACCCTACCCATGACTTAGAATTAGCTGCAGTTGTATTTGCACTTAAGATTTGGAGGCATTACTTGTATGGACAATCCTGTGAGATATTTTCGGATCATAAGAGCCTGAAGTACATCTTCACGCAAAAAGAACTGAATATGAGGCAACGTAGGTGGTTAGAGTTTGTCAAAGATTATGATTTTGAGATCAAGTACCACCCTGGCAAGGCGAATGTAGTGGCAGATACTTTGAGTAGAGTGACTCCTTTAGTTTCTACTTTGACTCTAGAGATACCGATAGCTTTAGAGAGAGAATTCCAAAGATTTAACCTGGAAGCTGTGCCAAGTGTGTCAGCCATGCTTTCGGCCATGTCTTTGAGGCCAACTATTTTGGAGAAAATAAAGGAGGTCCAAATGAATGACACTGAGTGTAATAAGTATAGGTTGTGCATAGATTCCACTGATAAGTCGAATTTCAACTGCTCAGCCGACGGAATTCTCAAGTTTCGAAATAGATGGTTGGTTCCGGCCGTTACTGAGCTTAGGAAGGAGATCCTATCTGAGGCACATTCCTCCAGATTTTCAGTTCATCCTGGAAGTACGAAAATGTACAGAGATCTCAAGCAGCATTATGGGTGGCCAGGTATGAAGAGAAGTGTGGCGGAGTATGTGGAGTCATGTCTGGTCTGCCAGCAAGTCAAGGCTTAACATCAGAGACCCTCAGGGACATTGCAACCCTTACCAGTTCCTGAATGGAAATGGGAACAAATAACAATGGATTTTGTCGTTGGACTACCTAGGACAGCAAAGGGACATGATGCAATCTGGGTTATAGTTGACCGGGCGATGTGCGTATTATTTTGTCGCCTAGTGACCGGGCGATGTGTGTATTATTTTGTCGTCTAGTGACCGGGCGATGTGCGTATTATTTTGTCGTCTAGTGACCGGGCGATGTGCGTATTATTTTGTCGCCTAGTGACCGGGCGATGTGCGTATTATTTTGTCGCCTAGTGACCGGGCGATGTGCGTATTATTTTGTCGCCTAGTGACCGGGCGATGTGTGTATTATTTTGTCGTCTAGTGACCGGGCAATGTGCGTATTATTTTGTCGTCTAGTGACCGGGCGATGTGTGTATTATTTTGTCGTCTAGTGCTCGGGTGAGAAGAGATTTGAAGTGTTTTTATCACCGGGTTATGTTTTTAATTGCTCACGTGAGGGGCACACGTACACCGGATGATGTCCTCTTATTTCACAGATGATGTAACAATACGTCGATCGGATGAAGGAGTCATCCGGATGACGTCATCGGAAGATGTAGGTAGTGTTTGTCGTTTTGTGACCGGTTGATATAACCGAAGTCTTGTCGTTTGCCACCAGAAGAAGCCTTCTGTTGTCTGTTCCAGTCTCTTCCGTTGACTTTTCTCAGCGGATGATTTGCTTGACTCTTATGAACTTCAAGCCTTTCACGCCCAGGCCTCCATCTCTTCCGGTCGAATTATTTTATAATATTTTAATTAATTATTCAAACACTGCTTTACTCAAAGATTTTTCCGCTGCAAGCTTTTGTGTTTTGTCAAACGTTCAAATCTGATTTCTCAAATGAAATTTTAAATTTGGTCCGAAATTTCATTAGCTGTGTTTGGGTTTTTAAGTAACAAACTGGGTTCAGACAACTCGGGGCGTTACGTTTGTGATGACCCGAATGGACACGTATGAGGAGGAACCACCCAGGCTCCGCGAATCCCGAGTGGGACTTAGGCCGGAGGGTGACGTGCTAGGTTAAAACTCTGTGGATCTCAGGTTGGACTTAGGCCGGAGGGTTTGGTCGTAGAAAGGGGGTCGTCACAATCCCACATGTTTGAGGAAGTATGTGGAAATGAAACATATGTAAAGAGACCCTCCCAAGATAGTAAGACGCGTTTTTAAGCACAATTGACAACGGATCCCATAAGAACTCTAAAGTTAAAAGTGCTTCGGCGAGAGTAGTACCAGGTTGGGTGACCGACTGGGAAGTCCTTGTCAAACAAAGCCGTGAGGGGAGGATATTGGGTTACGACCCAATCCCCAGAGCGGACAATATATTACTGAAAAAAGAGGTCGTTACATCTTTAATAGAATATTATTGCAATATTGTCATAATAAATCTATAGATGGTGTTGCCAAAATGAAGATATTCACAATTACAAAATCCTAAAATTCTTTTATTTAATTATCAATATTCATCAATAAAATGAGATGTTACAATATAACCAACAACATTACATGCACTCCATAAACCAGAAGTAATGCAAATAGACATTGAATGAGCATTTAAAAAAAATGTAGTTAATTTATTTTTCATATCCATAAACATTTTAAGAATATCATTTTTCGTAGTACTTCTAGAGACACGTTTAAAACTATGAGTAACATATTCTTTCATAAATTTTTCAAACACTTCACTATCGGTGAATGATAAAGGCAACTTGGATTGTGCTACAAATTGTGTTATGCCTTCTCTAATTATATTTTGTGAATATGTGAAAATCCAACTACTACTAACATTTAATTGAGATTATATTGAATCTCGTGTTTCTCTATTTAAGTGACATTTTTAGAAATGTCTACTAATTGTGCTAGTAGAGCTACTAGAAATATAAACATACTTTTTAGCACAATATTTACATTGAGCTCTAGTTTCTATTTTGCCCGTAATTTTAATATTTTTTAAATCAAAATATTTACATACATCCAAAGTTTTATGTCTTCTTTTTCTATCTGAAGTGGATGCTTGTGTAGATAATTTGTAACTCCCGGCCTTTTTGCATGTAATTATTTTTCTCGAACCAATTCTCGAGATTTAATTTAATGTAAATGCAATATATATGTTTTGTTGGAAAACTAAACTAATGTTTAACTAGGTATAACACTAAGTTTAAAACCAATGGAAGGGCAAATTAGGAAGGAAATTAAGGTTGGTGGGAGAAATCAAATGGATGATTGACATGTGGCAGCTTGTTGAAGAAGTTAAGTTCTTCCCCCTACGTAAAACCTTCTTCATTTCACTTCTCTGCTCCCTCTTCCTCTTCTCGGCATTCTCTCTCCCAGACGACAAGCAACCATCGAAGCACCTTCGATCTTCTTGGATTTCCTTCTATTTTCTGTCAAAGGTAAGCATCTACTCATGCTAACAAGTTTGGACAAGTTTAATGTGGGTTTTTCCCGAAGTTTAGGGTTATGGTATTTTGTGGAAAAAACTCACTGTCTTTGGATGAAAACACACCGGTTTGTTTTCTAAGGGTTTGAATGAGTTTGGAACAGACTCTTCTGACTTATTTGTTAGCATTTTCAGCTTGTTTATTTTCTGAACGTACATGTACAGGTTCGAACATTTCCGAGGCTTTCGGCTAACCGCATCGAGAAAACAGGTAAGTTCATACGTATAGGTTTGGCCCTTAAGGCCCTACAATACGGAGGTACTAGGTTTATGTTGTCGAGATTTCTGTTGGGTAGCTAAACCATAGGTTATGTTTTAGGTTAAGTGTATTCTGTTTTATATTCTGCTTATTATCCTGTTGCCTGTCTATGAATGTTCATGCATACACGTTTCCTCTGAAAGTCATGAAAATGTTTTCTGTACACTGTTTGAAGTTAAGTAAGATAAAACCTATAATGAAATGTATGGTTAAGTGTGGATGAGGACTGGCATCCTGTTATGTACTCCTGTTATGTCCTGTTGTGGCATGTACTCCTGTTGCGCCAGCTCTTCCTCCCACTTATACCTCCCTGTCCAGTGAAATGTAATGTAATGTAATGTAATGTTCATGTATTTAAAAAGGATTCATGCATAGCACGTTCATCACTCTGCATTGTATGTTCTTGCTGAGCTCTAGGCTCATAGTTGAACTCCCTGTTGTAGGTACAGATCCTGTAAACGAGGACTTTGGGCCTCATGCTAATGATGATCTGATGTAGTTGGCGGGTCGAGCTCATGGGGTGTGTTTGTGACAGCTAAACATAAATCTGTTCAGAGAAAGAAAGGTTTTGAAGTTCTGTATTTAGGTTTTAAAAACTTCTGTTATAATGAATTCTGGAAATCCATGTTAAGTTCTGTACTGTCTTTGAGATTTCAAAACAATGTATGGATTCTATGTCGATATTTAAAACCTCTGTATTTGACAGTTGAATTCATGTTCTGAATATTCTGGAATTGTTTGGAATATTCTCTGTTGGCCTGTGCATGGATGGTTTCTGGTTTTAGAGCCGTCCATGCAACTTGATTTTCTTAAGTTTCTGCCGTGGTTTTGTCGTGTTTCTTTAAACATGTGTTAAAGTTATGTTGTTAAAGTTATGTTTTTAAATCAGTCTCTGAAGTTTGAAGTTTTATGCTTCTGTTTTCATGTCCACTGTTTTTATGTCTTTCTGTTAAAAAGATGTTCAATTCTACCTTCAAAATTTATGTCTTCCGGTGACGTCAGCTATTTTGTCTTATTCGACGTCTTCCGCCCAGTGTAAAATCTAAGTCCACCGATGCCTTCAAAATTTATGTCTTCCGGTGACGTCAAGCTATTTTGTCTTACTCGACGTCTTCCGCCCAGTGTAAAATCTAAGTCCACCGATGCCTTCAAAATTTATGTCTTCCGGTGACGTCAGCTATTTTGTCTTATTCGACGTCTTCCGCCCAGTGTAAAATCTAAGTCCACCGATGCCTTCAAAATTTATGTCTTCCGGTGACGTCAGCTATTTTGTCTTATTCGACGTCTTCCGCCCCAGTCATCCTTTTTAAATGTCCGTGAGTTTTAAAAAGTCGAAAAAAAAAATATAGTTGTCCCCGTTTTCTGTAAATGTCCCTAAGTGACGGCTCGGTTCTCGGATCCCGATCGGGTCTGGTTTCGGGCTGTCACAGTAATGGTATCAGAGCGATAAGGTTTTAAAACTGATTCTGTGAAATGTCGGACTGCGCAATCCGCCACGTGAGGTCGCTTTACCAACTGTAAGTGTTTAAGTTACTGTACTTGTTTTGTTTATTAAATTAAGTTCATTATTTCGTATAGGATTTTTCTAGAATGGTGAGAGGAAATCAAGGTGATGCAAACGACAGAGGCGACGCCCTCAACCGTCTAACCGAGTTGGCCGGCACTCAATCTCGCATGATCGAGCGTTTGATTGCGAGGGAGGGCAATGGAAACAACAATAACCATGTGAATGCTCCACGTGACACTAATGGGGAGAGATTCCGGCGTCTCCAACCGCCTATGTTCGATAGGTTATCAACAGATCCTACTCACGCCGAAGAATGGATTCGGCAGATTGAACGTATGCTGAATTATGCAGAAGTGGAGGAAAACAAGAAAGTGATGTGTGCCTCATTTAATCTCACCAAGAGTGCTGGATTTTGGTGGGACACAGTGCAGTCAACCACTGTGGCATTAAGTTGGGAGGGATTCAAAAGGCTCTTCTACGAGAAATACTTCGACCGCAGTATGAGGAAGGAGAAGTTGTTAGAATTCTCTCGACTGCGACAATTTGGAACGGTGGCTGAGTATGTTCAGAAATTCGATTCACTATCCCGTTATGCACCTCACCTAGTGGCCACCGACGAAAATAAGGTGCATCAATTTATCCAGGGTTTGAAGATGGATCTCTTACGAGGGATTACATACGGGGGATTTGACGAGGCCCTATACACAAAGGTGGTAGCTAAGGCTTATCAGTTGGAAGCCTTAGAGGCAAAGTCTCAGAGATATACATCAAAGAGAATCATGCAGGATGCCCCTCAGCAGCAACAACAACAACAACAAAAGGGACAGTTTGAGCAACCACGGCAGCAACAGAACAGAGGTGTCAAAAGACCAAATGAAGTTGCCATTTGTCAGGACAAAGGGAAAAGACCTATGGGAGCTCCTCAGCTTCCTGTATGCCCACGTTGCCAGAGAAATCATACGGGGGAATGTAGGCTCTACACTGGTCGATTCTTCCGATGTGACAAGGAAGGCCACCAAGTTTGGGATTGTCCGGTGCCTGACACAAGGCAGAATCGTGCCGTGCCAAGAGTGTTTGCTATGATGGAGGATGTTGATGATGCTGATCTGCACACAGCAATCACAAGTACAATTTCAGTATGTGATGCACCTGCCTATACCTTGTGGGACACGGGGGCCACACATTCGTTTGTGGCCATAGACTTCATAGTTAAGCAGAGGTATTGTAGTACGTCGTCAGATCAGCCCTATAGCATTATGCTACCGTCCGGAGAGTTTATGCACTCCGAACAGGTTGTAAGGGGTGATATAGTGTCAGTAGGAGACCAGAAATTATATGCCAATCTCATCGTCATCGGGATGAAAGGTTACGATGTCATTCTGGGGATGGACTGGATGTTTAGACATTATGCCACCATCAACTGCAGGTCTGGGCTCGTGTCTTTTAGGCACCCGAACGAGGTAGAGTTCTCCTATCAGGCAATACCAAAGAAACATAGTACGCCTGTTATATCCTCCTTGAAGGCTCAACAGCTGATGAGGTCAGGATGTGTCGGATTTCTTGCCCACGTGGTAGATGTTCAGAGGCAAGGTACGGTGGAACTTCAAAATATTCCGGTAGTTCGAAACTTCTCAGAGGTTTTCTTAGATGACCTACCGGGATTGCCACCGGATCGTGAGATAGAGTTTGAGATCGATGTGTATCCTGGTGACTGAACCGGTGTCAAAGAATCCGTACCGTATGGCGCCAATAGAGCTGAGGGAGTTGAAGACTCAGCTGAAAGAGTTAGTGGACAAGGTTTTTGTACGCCCTAGCTTCTCTCCGTGGGGTGCTCCCGTCTTATTTGTTAAGAAGAAGGATGGGTCCCTACGGATGTGTATTGACTACCAGTGAGTTAAACAAGTTGACGATTAAGAATAAGTACCCGTTGCCAAGAATCGATGATTTATTTGACCAACTACAAGGGGCTCGGGTATTTTCTAAGATTGACTTGCGCTCCGGTTATTACCAGTTGAAGGTCAGAGCTGATGATATTCCAAAGACCGCGTTCAGGACCCGGTACGGGCATTACGAGTTCTTGGTAATGTCGTTCGGGTTAACTAATGCCCCGACAGCATTTATGGACTTGATGAACAGGATATTCCAGAACTATCTGGATAAATTTGTAATCGTCTTCATCGACGACGTCCTGGTTTATTCTCGGACTGAAGAGGAGCATAAAGAGCACTTGGCTATTGTGCTGTCAACTCTAAAACAGCATCAATTGTTTGCCAAGCTATCAAAGTGCGAATTCTGGTTGAACAAGATTAATTTCCTAGGCCACGTGGTGTCTGCAGAGGGGGTTTCGGTAGATCCGGCTAAGATTCAGGCCGTGAAAGATTGGCCAAAACCAAGGAATGCCAGCGAAGTACGAAGCTTTATCGGACTAGCTGGTTATTACAAGAAATTCATCAAGGGATTTTCCGTGATAGTAAAACCTATGACCAGCTTAACAAAGAAGGACATCAAGTTCAGGTGGTCTGAAGCATGTGAGGTGAGCTTTCAGACACTTAAGCAGAAATTGACCACTGCTCCTCTGTTAGTATTGCCATTTGAAGACGGCAAGTTCAGCGTATATTGTGATGCGTCAAAAATTGGCTTGGGATGTGTATTAATGCAAGAAGGGAAAGTGGTAGCATACGCATCCCGACAATTGAAGAGCCATGAAGAAAACTACCCTACTCATGACCTTGAGTTAGCGGCAGTTGTATTTGCGCTGAAAGTATGGAGACACCACTTGTATGGGCAATCATGTGAGGTGTTTTCGGATCACCAAAGCTTGAAGTACATATTTACCCAGAAAGAGTTAAACATGAGGCAACGACGGTGGCTCGAATTTGTGAAAGACTATGACATCGAGATCAAACATCACCCGGGGAAAGCAAACGTGGTGGCTGATGCATTGAGCAGGATGCCGGCTACTATGCAACCGGCCTTGACGGCCATGTCAATGCCTTTGAGGACAGAAATTTAGAGATTTGATTTGGAAGTGGTTTCTAAGCTGTCAGCCGTGTTGGCAGATTTAACATTACGGCCAACTATTCTGGACAGAATTAAGGAAGCCCAGAAGACCAATTCAAAGGAGATGGCCGATATAGTGAGCAAGTTACCTACGGCTTCTTCCGATTTCAGTTATTCGGGGGATGGTATTCTGAAGTTCAAAGATAGGTGGTATGTTCCGAGAGATGAAGAGCTACGAAAGAACATCTTGTCGGAAGCCCACTCGTCTTCTTTCTCTGTGCATCCTGGAAGCACGAAGATGTATCAAGACTTGAAACTTCACTTCTGGTGGCCGAATATGAAGAATGAAGTGGCCAAATTTGTGGAGTCTTGCATGATATGTCAACAAGTCAAGGCTGAACATCAACGACCAGTTGGGACGCTTCAGCCTCTCCCGATTCCCGAATGGAAGTGGGAGAATATTACGATGGATTTCGTTGTCGGCCTTCCAAGAACAGCTAAAGGCCACAATAGTATATGGGTCATAGTGGACAGATTGACGAAGTCGGCCCATTTTCTACCTGTGAAGACGACATTCTCCATGGATCAGTATGCCGAGCTATATATTGGTGAGATTGTCAAGTTGCATGGTATTCCGGTGTCAATTGTATCTGACCGGGATCCTAGGTTCACTTCCAGGTTTTGGAAAAGCTTGCAGAACTCCTTGGGTACAAAGCTGGATTTCAACACGGCGTTTCACCCACCGACATATGGACAATCTGAGAGAACAATTCAGATATTGGAGGACATGTTAAGGTCGTGCGTGTTGGAACTTCATGCTCCTTGGAGTAGATATTTGCCGTTAATTGAATTCGCTTATAATAACAGCTACCAGGCTACTATCGGCATGGCTCCATATGAAGCCCTCTATGGCAGAAAATGTAGATCTCCGTTATGTTGGGATGAAGTTGGAGAGTCCAGACTTGTCGGCCCTGAGATATTACAACAGATGTCTGAGGTGATTGCTGTTATCAAACAACGAATCAACACTGCTATGAGTCGACAGAAAAGTTATGCAGATCGTAGACGGAGAGACTTGGAGTTCGCTGAAGGCGATGAAGTATTCCTGAAGGTGTCGCCTTTCAAAGGTGTAATGAGATTTGACAAGAAAGGGAAGCTCAGCCCACGGTTCATTGGACCTTTTCCCATTCTGAAGCGTGTGGGAAGCGTGGCTTACAAGCTACAGTTGCCAACGTCAATGGATGGAGTTCATAATATCTTCCATGTTTCGATGCTGAGAAAGTGCGTACGAGATCCAACCCAAATAGTGGAACAGGTGGACTTTGATATCATGCCGACGCTAACATATGAAGAAAGACCTATAAAAATATTGGATATGTCACTCAAAGTATTGCGAAACAGGGTGGTTCCACTGGTAAAAGTGTTATGGCGCAACCACAATGTGGAGGAAGCCACGTGGGAAAGACAAGCAGATGTTAGAGCCCAATATCCGGAGTTATTCGCTTAGGCAAATTTTGGGGACAAAATTTCTGTTAAGGTGGGTGGAATGTAACACCCGGCCTTTTTGCATGTAATTATTTTTCCCGAACCAATTCTCGGGATTTAATTTAATGTAAATGCAATATATATGTTTTGTTGGAAAACTAAACTAATGTTTAACTAGGTATAACACTAAGTTTAAAACCAATGGAAGGGCAAATTAGGAAGGAAATTAAGGTTGGTGGGAGAAATCAAATGGATGATTGACATGTGGCAGCTTGTTGAAGAAGTTAAGTTCTTCCCCCTACGTGAAACCTTCTTCATTTCACTTCTCTGCTCCCTCTTCCTCTTCTCGGCATTCTCTCTCCCAGACGACAAGCAACCATCGAAGCACCTTCGATCTTCTTGGATTTCCTTCTGTTTTCTGTCAAAGGTAAGCATCTACTCATGCTAACAAGTTTGGACAAGTTTAATGTGGGTTTTTCACGAAGTTTAGGGTTATGGTATTTTGTGGAAAAAACTCACTGTCTTTGGATGAAAACACACCGGTTTGTTTTCTAAGGGTTTGAATGAGTTTGGAACAGACTCTTCTGACTTATTTGTTAGCATTTGCAGCTTGTTTATTTTCTGAACGTACATGTACAGGTTCGAACATTTTCGAGGCTTTCCGGCTAACCGCATCGAGAAAACAGGTAAGTTCATACGTATAGGTTTGGCCCTTAAGGCCCTAAAATACGAAGGTACTAGGTTTATGTTGTCGAGATTTCTGTTGGGTAGTTAAACCATAGGTTATGTTTTAGGTTAAGTGTATTCTGTTTTATATTCTGCTTATTCTGCTTATTATCCTGTTGTCTGTCTATGAATGTTTATGCATACACGTTTTCTCTGAAAGTCATGAAAATGTTTTCTGTACACTGTTTGAAGTTAAGTAAGATAAAACCTGTAATGAAATGTATGGTTAAGTGTGGATGAGGACTGGCATCCTGTTATGTACTCCTGTTATGTCCTGTTGTGGCATGTACTTCTGTTGCGCCAACTCTTCCTCCCACTTATACCTTCCTGTCCAGTGAAATGTAATGTAATGTAATGTAATGTTCATATATTTAAAAAGGATTCATGCATAGCACGTTCATCACTCTGCATTGTATGTTCTTGCTGAGCTCTAGGCTCATAGTTAAACTCCCTGTTGTAGGTATGGATCCTGTAAACGAGGACTTTGTGCCTCATGTTGATGATGATCTGATGTAGTTGGCGGTTCGAGCTCATGGGGTGTGTTTGTGGCAGCTAGACATAAATCTGTTCAGAGAAAGAAAGGTTTTGAAGTTCTGTATTTAGGTTTTAAAAACTTCTGTTATAATGAATTCTGAAAATCCATGTTAAGTTCTGTACTGTCTTTGAGATTTCAAAACAATGTATGGATTCTATGTCGATATTTAAAACCTCTGTATTTGACAGTTGAATTCATGTTCTGAATATTCTGGAATTGTTTGGAATATTCTCTGTTGGCCTGTGCATGGATGGTTTCTGTTAGGTAATGTAATGTAATGTAATGTAATGTAATGTAATGTAATGTAATGTAATGTAATGTAATGTAATGTAATGTAATGTAATGTAATGTAATGTAATGTAATGTAATGTAATGTAATGTAATGTAATGTAATGTAATGTAATGTAATGTAATGTAATGTAATGTAATGTAATGTAATGTAATGTAATGTAATGTAATGTAATGTAATGTAATGTAATGTAATGTAATGTAATGTAATGTAATGTAATGTAATGTAATGTAATGTAATGTAATGTAATGTAATGTAATGTAATGTAATGTAATGTAATGTAATGTAATGTAATGTAATGTAATGTAATGTAATGTAATGTAATGTAATGTAATGTAATGTAATGTAATGTAATGTAATGTAATGTAATGTAATGTAATGTAATGTAATGTAATGTAATGTAATGTAATGTAATGTAATGTAATGTAATGTAATGTAATGTAATGTAATGTAATGTAATGTAATGTAATGTAATTAATAGCACGTCATCACTCGCATTGTATGTTCTTGCTGAGCTCTAGGCTCATAGTTAAATCCCTGTTGTAGGTATGGATCCTGTAAACGAGGACTTTGTGCCTCATGTGATGATGATCTGATGTAGTTGGCGGTTCGAGCTCATGGGGTGTGTTGTGGCAGCTAGACATACATCTGTCAGAGAAAGAAAGGTTTTGAAGTTCTGTATTTAGGTTTTTAAAAACTTATGTTATAATGAATTCTGAAAATCCATGTTAAGTTCTGTACTGTCTTTGAGATTTCAAACAATGTCTGGATTCTATGTCGATATTTAAAACCTCTGTATTTGACAGTTGAATTCCTGTTATGAATTATCTGGAATTGTTTGGAATATTCTCTGTTGGCCTGTGCATGGATGGTTTCTGGTTTTAGAGCCGTCCATGCAACTTGATTTTCTTAAGTTTCTGCCGTGGTTTTGTCGTGTTTCTTTAAACATGTGTTAAAGTTATGTTGTTAAAGTTATGTTTTTAAATCAGTCTCTGAAGTTTGAAGTTTTATGCTTCTGTTTTCATGTCCACTGTTTTTATGTCTTTCTGTTAAAAAGATGTTCAATTCTACCTTCAAAATTTATGTCTTCCGATGACGTCAGCTATTTTGTCTTATTCGACGTCTTCCGCCCAGTGTAAAATCTAAGTCCACCGATGCCTTCAAAATTTATGTCTTCCGGTGACGTCAGCTATTTTGTCTTACTCGACGTCTTCCGCCCAGTGTAAAATCTAAGTCCACCGATGCCTTCAAAATTTATGTCTTCCGGTGACGTCAGCTATTTTGTCTTATTCGACGTCTTCCGCCCAGTGTAAAATCTAAGTCCACCGATGCCTTCAAAATTTATGTCTTCCGGTGACGTCAGCTATTTTGTCTTATTCGACGTCTTCCGCCCCAGTCATCCTTTTTAAATGTCCGTGAGTTTTAAAAAGTCGAAAAAAAAAATATAGTTGTCCCCATTTTTTGTAAATGTCCCGGAGTGACGGCTCGGTTCTCGGATCCCGATCGGGTCCGGTTTCAGGCTGTCACATAATTGTTCCATAGAAAATGTAAGATTTAATTCTCTAACTTCCTCTATATAATTATTATCAATATTATAATTGCGAGGATCTATAATAAATAAAATTAAATTTTTAATAATAAATTGATACCACAAAACTAATATCCAACAAAAGCTTGTAGGTGGTGTGAATTGATCAACTCCAAGTATACGAAACCTAAAAAACAATTAATGCAAACAAATTTAGCTAATATATATACAATTACACATTATGTAAATATATGTAAAAAAAAAAGCTTGTTGAATTAGGAAAAGAGTTAATTGTAAGAAGATAGAAATTGATTGAGTGCACTAATTGAGAAATGAACTTAAGAGATTGAATAAGATTTGATAAAAAAAAAAATGAAGAGAGGAAGTAAATTTATAGAATAATAAGGGGGCTTGGGTTCTCAAACATGGTGGGGCAAAGAGATGGACATGTTTGTATTTATTATGTTATCCAAAAGAAAAAACATTAATTTAGATTGTTTAGTTTTATGGATTATAGTATTCTTAAATATTTCAAAGTAATTTGCAAATAATACTATGCATTGTGAATAATGTTGCGTTTATTCTTTCATTCTACTCTATTAATATATTCGCTGACGTGTCAAACAATGATTGGTGCAATTAATATAATAAATTAACTATTTATAATTTAATATATTAATTACACTCTAATTACATCAATCATTGTTTGACACATCAAAGATTATTTAAGACAGTAACAATATATTATTTATGTAATATACATGGCTCATTCATTACGTCTTTCCAATTGTGATAATTTAAGATTTTTCTTGGCTTAACAATCAAGGAAGAGAGGAATTTACTTTGTACGGATAGTTAATAGTTCAACTAAGAGATAAAAGATAATTTAAACTCTAATATTTGTGACGACCTCCGACCGGATCGGGGTCGACGAGCCTCACACCGGACCTTTAATACGTGAAATTTTTTTTTTTTGAACTTTTAAAACTTTAACTGTGACAGCCCAAAACTGAACCCGATCGGGGTCCAGGATCGGAGCCGTCACTCCGGGACAGTTATCGAAAAAAGGTGACTATTTTTTTTTTAACATAAACGGGATGAGCTTTAAAAGTAAACTCATAAACTTTTCAGAGGAAGGGAAAAAACATCCCCTGTATTCGAAAGCGAAACGGGAAAACAAAATAATATTAGGAGACGGGCTTCACAAATAAATGACAGAATTAAAGGATAAAGCAGGAAGCAGAAATAAATAAGCTGGCGGAAGTCGTAGTTTAAAAGACAAACAGAATACTGTTGGGCGGTGGATGTCGAATAAGACAAAACAGATGACGTCACTGGAAGATGTAATTACACTGGCGGAAGACTTGGGTGACGTCAGCCGGAAGAAATAAATACACTGGGCGGATGACCTTGAAGACGTCAGCCGGAAGACATAGTTTTAAACTGAATCGGGGGAGTAATTAGTGGATGACGTCATCGGAAGAGGTAATGACAATAGACGAAGCCGGGTGAGATGATGACGTCAGCCGGAAGATGGATGACATCACCGGTGGATGTAGGCAAAAACTGTAAATAGACTGGGCGGAAGACTTAAGCTGGCGGTGGACTCAGATACGACAAAAGATGCACAGAGATCACCGGTGGATATAGTTTTAAAACAGCAGTGAACATGACCGGAAGATACAGTTTAAAAGGGGCAGGAATTTAGCAACTTTTGACAGGAAGACATACCAACAGAAAATCTCACAAAAGAGGGCAAACCTTCAAAACCCGATTCAAAAACAATGTTTTCAAAACACACTTTGCAGATGACAGATTTCAACCGACAGATTTAGGAAAATCAGACTACGTGGATAACTCTAAAATTCGATATCATCCATGCAATTCTTAAAACAGAAGAATATTCTAAAACATTTTAGAACATTCAGAGCATGAGTTCAACTGTCAAATACAGCAGTTTTAAAGCTTTGACTCAGAAACTATACAGTATTTCAAAATCTGAGGATCGATAAGACACACTTTAAAATCGACAGATTCAAGGAAATAAATTACATGGATAGTTCCAAAACCAGAATTCATCCATGCATGAATTAGTAGAAACATTCCAAACAAATTTCAGAATACTTTAGAATATAAACTTAACTGTCAAATACAGTGGTTTCTAAAACTGAAACATCAGAACTTGTACACTGTTTCAAAATCTGAGGGACAGTACAGGACTTAACATATAATTACAGAATTTACCAAAAGATGAGTTTTCTACAGAGTTTTTAACACAAAAATCAGGATTTCAGAAAAACTTTACAGAAACCTCTGAACAGAAATCATGTCTGGCTGCAGCAACCAAACCCCCATGAGCTCGATCCACCAGCAACTAATCATCAGACTGAGGCACAAAGTCCTCATTTTCGGGTTCAGTACCTACATCAGAGAGTTCACCTATGAGTCTAAAACTCAGTAAGAACATATAGATATGCAGTGATGCAAAATGCTATGCATGCGGTTTTCAGAAATACGGTGACAGTACAGAGCATTAAGTTACAGTGGCAGTAGAATTAAATGGAGCTTATAGGGGAACTGGCAAACAGTGGGGGAGGGGGAGGGTACACTATCAGGCACATTCAGGGATACAGTACAGTAAACAGTTATGGGGCCAGTCCCCGTCTCGCACTTAACCTGGTACATTTCAGTCGGATTTTATCTTGTTTAGTTTCAAACAGTGTACAAAAAACATTTGCATGTCTTTCAGAGAAAACGTGTATGCATGAACGGTGCTTGAACTTAAACAGGCAGACAGCAGAAATAAGACAACAGAAGGTAAATCGAAGCCAAACATTTCAGAACATAGACTATAACCTTTCTACCCAAAACAACCCGACAGAAAAGGAAACCTAGTACCTCCGTGATGTAGGGCCTTAAGGGCCAACCTACGGTTATGAACTTACCTGTTTGCTGCAGTGTAGAATGCTCGAATGTCCCTGGAACGCTCGGATCTGTTGTTGAAATGTTGAGAAATTAATCAAGCTGCAAATCCTAACAAATAACTTGTAGAATATGCAGCAAGCTCATTTCAACTCTTTAGGAAAACAAACTAACGTATTTTCATCCAAAACAGTGAGTTTTCACGGAATTAATAACCCTAAACCCCAGTGAAAACTCGCATTAAACTTTTCCAAAATCAATAACTTCCGTAGATGATTACCTTGGTTGAAGGAAACAGAAGAAAAACGAGGAAACAAAGTGTTGATGCTTTGTCAAAATCGCCAGGAAGAGAAAACAAAGAGCAGTGGGAAGAAACAGATGAGAAGTGAGGGTTTCACGTAGGAGGAAGACTTAGCTTCTTCATCAAGTCGCCAGATGTCATTCAACCATTGGCTCACTCCCACCAACCTTAATTTCTCTCCAAATTGCCCTTCCATGCATTTTAAACTTAATGTTTTGTTTAGTTACACATTAGTTTAGTTCTCCACAATTATTCCAACAGTTCCACCAAAACACTCCTTCGTATTAATATAATATTAATCCCGATTAAATGATCCGGAAAAACTATTACATGGCAAAAATACCGGGTGTTACATTAACAGAAAAAAAAACTTCTCTGGAATTGTAAACTGGAAGATATATGAGAAATTGGAAAACAGAATCGAAAGACAGGGAATCGAAGACATATTAAAAATTTGGACTACAGTAATAGAAGACTGAAGAAAACAGAAAGAAACATAGAAAACCCTCTCTGGAATTGAAGACTGGAAGACATTTAAAGGGGCATGGTAAATCGGATGACATATTTAAAACTAGGAAGACAACTAAAATCGGACTACAGAACTAAATGACAGAAGAAAACAGGAAGACTAGGAACATTTGAAATTTTGACGAATGAGCTTTAGACGAGTACTCCGAACGAGAGCAGGAAGACAGAGAAACATAAAAACAGGAAGACAGAAGTGGACGACGGAAACAGAAGGCAGAAGTGGACGATGTTGCAATAGAGAGGAATGGACGACGTTTAACTTTTACTGAAATGGACGACAGAACTAGAAGGCAGAATGGACTGACAGAAACAGAAGGCAGAACGGTCGATAAAAACAGAAGGCACAACGGTCGATAAAAACAGAAGGCAGAATGGACGATAGAAACAGTAGGCAGAACGGTCGATAGGAACAGAAGGCAGAACAGTCGATAGAAACAGAAGGCAGAATGGACGACAGGTCTGGACGAAAGAATCAGATGATGTGGCCTCTGCCCGAACACTTAGTTGAAAATTTATAGGAAGGATTCTAATGCATCTGGGCGATAGAAATGGACGACTGAGAAAATTGGAAGACTTGAAAAACTCGAAAGGCATATATATACTCTGCCGATCGATCAGGTTACCCCAGGCGATCGATCGGCTACCCCTCTGTTTGACGATTTACTTCTTTTGACACAGAAAACTTTAAACCCCAAGAACCCGATTCAAAACATAAATTTTGACATGTTTGAAAATATGACAGAAGTTCAAGAAATCTAACTGCATAGATAGCTCTAAAACTCTAGACAATCCATGCACAACCTAAAGAAAATTTCAAACGATTTCAATACATTTCAGGATGCAACTATCAGCACAGAGTTTTCAAAATATCAACACAATACCTATACATTATCCAGAATTCTCAAGAACTATACAAAACTTGACATACACTTCCAAACTACCCCCACAGGATCAAAATATGTCTAGCTGCCACAACCAACCCCCGTAAGCTTGTCCCGCCAACAACACCTACTCGTCGGCCTGAGGCACAAAGTCCTTATCTGAAGGATCCATACCTACAACATGGAGTTCAACTATGAGCCTAAAGCTCAGTAAGAATATACAATGTAGTGATGCATATGCTATGCATGAACTTTTGAAATACATAAACATTACTTTACATTACGTTCAAGTGGATAGGGATATAAGTGGGGCTTATAGGGGAACTGGCGCAACAGGAGTGCACTATCAGGAACATAATAGGGATACATAACAAGGATACATAACAGGATGCCAGTCCCCGTCCCACACTTACCATACATTACATTCACATTTTATCTTTCTTAACTTCAAATCTCGTGCACAAAATATTTACATGACTTGCAGGAAAAACGTGTATGCATGAACATATACAGTGCTTAAACGTAACATAAACAAGCGACAGGATATCGAAGCTAAACATTAAATAACACATGTTAAACCTAGAACATAACTTACGGCCTAACTACCCAACAATAATCCCTAACCACGAAAAACCTAGTACCTCTGTGATGTAGGGCCTTAAGAGTCAACTGATATGCATGAACTTACCTGTTGTTGTGGAGTTGCAAGCCTCGCATGTACATCCTTGACGATTCACGAACCTATAGTATACATAACCGAAACATTAACCCTAAACTTCAACAATGTTAACAAATAATTAACCTAAACTCATTAACTAACGTAAAAGATTACCTTAAACAAAGAAAACGGAAGAAAATCGGAGAAGACGAAATTTGGAAATCTTTCGCTCGCTGACAGGAAGAGAGAAAACAGAGAAGAGAGGGGAGGGGATGAGAAGTTTCACATTGAAGAGAATGAGAAGGGAGATCTGGCTTCTTCAACAAGCTTGGACAAGTGTCAAGCATGCATTGGCCTCCTCCCAACTACCTTAATTGCTTTCCAAAATTGCCCCTCCATTGATTTCTAATTAAATCGTCATTTAGTTCGTCGATTCGGTCACTCCAAAACTCTCTTTTTCTATTAAACACTCCAAAAATTTCCACTAAAACATTCATTGTATTAATATCAATTTAATCTCGTTTAATGATTCGGGGAATAATTACATGGCCAAAAATACAGGGTGTTACATCCCACCCACCTTAACAGAATTTTGTCCCCAAAATTTGCTTAAGCGAATAGCTCTGGATATTTGGCCCTAACGTCCTGTTGTCTTTCCCAAGTGGCTTCCTCCATGTTATGATTGCGCCATAAAACTTTCACCTATTGGACCACCCTGTTGCGCAACACCTTGATTGAAGAATCCAAAATGTTTATGGGCCTTTCCTCATACGTCAGTGTTGGCATGATATCTATGTCCACGGGTTCCACGATCTGAGTAGGATCTCGCACACATTTCCTCAGCATCGAAACGTGAAAGACGTTGTGAACTCCACTCATGGACGTTGGCAGCTGCAGTCTGTAAGTTGTGCTTCCTACTCTCTTCAAGATGGGAAATGGCCCAACGAACCTTGGGCTGAGCTTCCCCTTTCTTACCAAACCTCATCACGCCCTTAAAAGGTGACACCTTCAGAAATACTTCATCGCCTTCAGCGAATTCCAAGTCTCTCCTCCTCTAATCTGCATAACTCTTCTGTCGACTCTGAGCAGCATTAATTCGTTGTCAGCCATGACGTGCCTCGGGTTGCAATTAAAAGGAAAATTAGTAAAATCTCAAACTTTAAATCATCTTCCTACTTATTACGTGTTTTCTTTTGTAGGTACAATTATTGGAAGGAATGCATAAAGGAGCACTTGAAGGAGTCACCACTTAGCCCAATGGGAATTTGTCTTCCCGGGCCCTATCTTTGTAATTTTTTATTTTTGAACTTATTCGGCATACATTCACCTTTATTGTATGGATTATATAATTGCATCATGCATTAGATTGTGTGATTAGAGTTAGATGTATGTTGGTTGATTATGGGTTGAAGAAATTCAACCAATTATTCAAAGAAAAAAAGGCCTTCACAAGATCAAGCCCAAAGGAAGCTATGACCCAAAGAAGAGCCCACATTTAAAGGTATGATTTTGCAGGTACAAGAGTTAATGGCAACATGGATTGATGATATGGCAAGATTCCCTCCATTGATCCATTTAGGCATGGCATTCATCTCCCTCCTAGGATGTGTGCTTGTTTACCTTGATCTTGGTCATCCATCCTTTTTCATCCAAGAGCCACCATTCATTCATTCTTATGGAAACCCTAATCCACCCTAGGATCTCTATAAAAACATGGCATTGGTGAATGTTTTACAACTTTTGCCCAAATCAATACACTACTATTTTCCTAATATCCAAGGTGTTTCCTTTGGTGTTTTCATTGGTTCTTTAAACCAAGTGGAGTAACCCTCCATTATTAACTTGGCTTGGGTTGCTAAGTTAATTCTTACTTATTCCATCGCCTTCTCCATTGGGAGTTGGAGTTGAGGACGAAATCCCGGCCTACGGTGGTCGTTTTTCCTACGAGAAAGTCGTTCACTCGAGAGCTTAAACTGTAAGATCGCTCTATGAGTCCGCCAAGAGTATTTCCTTTACTTTCTTGCCATCACATTTTCAAACACATCACCCTTTAATTTTTGGCCATCAAACTCACACACTCCACATTTATTTTATTGCATTTTCCTCTTCATTTTCATCTTGCATATCTTCACCGTTCACATACCCTCTCTTCATCTCCTTTCCTTATTTTTCTTTTATCTTTCTTGCCCTCATTATTCACTATATATTCGGCCACTAGCACACACACAACTCTCCTCATTTTTTTTTTGCATTTATTATCATATTTAGTCCATATTTTTGGCCATTTCCACTACCACACAACCGAACACTCTTCTTGAATATTTTGTGGGTTTGAACACAACCCTTTTCTAAGGGATTTTGTGTCAAGCCATCACCTCAGACATCTGCTGTAATAGCTCGGGGCCGATAAGTCTGGATTCTCCAAGTTCATCCCAACACAATGGAGATCTGCACTTTCTGCCATAAAGAGCCTCATATGGGGCCATACCGATCGTAGCCTGGTAGCTATTGTTATAACAGAACTCTACTAACGGCAGATATTTACTCCAAGGAGCATGAAATTCCAACACGCACGACCTTAACATATCTTCCAGTATTTGAATCGTCCTCTCAGATTGTCCGTCCGTCTGTGGATGAAACGTCGTGCTGAAATTTAACTTAGTACCCAAGGAGCTTTGCAAACTTTTCCAAAACCTAGAAGTAAATCTACGATCCCGGTCTGAAACGATCGACACTGGAATACCGTGCAGCTTGGTAATCTCGTTAATGTATAACTCTGCATACTGATCCATAGAGAATGTGGTCTTCACAAGTTTAAAATGGGCCGACTTCGTAGTCTGTCCACAATGACCCATATGCTATTGTGGCCCCTAGCCGTTCTCGGTAGGCCAATAACAAAATCCATAGTGATGTTCTCCCACTTCCATTCAGGGATCGGGAGAGGCTGAAGTGTTCCACCTGGTCGTTAATATTCAGCCTTCACTTGTTGACATACCATACAAGATTCTACATATTTGGCAACCTCGTTCTTCATATTTGGCCACAAGAAGTGTAGCTTCAAGTCTTGATACATCTTCGTGCTTCCCAGATGTACTGAGAAAGAAGACAAGTGGGCTTCCGATAAAATGTTCTTTCGTAGCTCTTCATCTCTCAGAACGTACCACCAGTCCTTGAACTTCAAAATACCATCTCCCGAATAACTGAACTCGGAAGAGGCCATAGGCAACTTGCTCACTATATCGGTCATTTCCTTCGAATTGGTCTTCTAGGCTTCCTTAATTCAGTCCAGAACAGTTGGCCGTATTGATAGGTCAGCCAGTACAGTTGATAGTTCAGAAACTACCTCCAAGTCATTGACACAGCCGACATAGTCAATAGAAACAGAAGGCAGAATGGTCGATAGAAACAGAAGGCAGAACGGTCGATAGAAACAGAAGGCAGAATGGACGATAGAAACAGTAAGCAAAACGGTCAACAGGAACAGAAGGCAGAACGGTCGATAGAAACAGAAAGGAGAACGGTCGATAGAAACAAAAGACAGAATTGACGACAGGTTTGGACGACAGGTCTAAACGACAGAATCGGATGATGTGGCCTCTGCCAGAACACTTAGCTGAAAATTTATAAGAAGGATTCTAATGCGTCTGGGCGACAGAAATGGACGACTGAGAAAATTGGAAGACTTGAAAAACTCGAAAGGCATATATATACTCCGTCGATCGATCGGTTACCCCAGACGATCGATTGGCTACCCCTCTGTTTGACGATTTACTTCTTTTGACACAGAAAGCTTTAAACCCCAAGAACCCGATTCAAAACATAAATTTTGACATGTTTGAAAATATGACAGAAGTTCAAGAAATCTAACTGTATGGATAACTCTAAAACTCTAGACAATCCATGCACAACCTAAAGAAAATCCCAAACGATTTCAATACATTTCAAGATGCAACTGTCAGCACAGAGTTTTCAAAATATCAACACAATACCTATATATTATCCAGAATTCTCAAGAACTATACAAAACTTAACATACACTTCCAAACTACCCCTACAGGATCAAAATATGTCTGGCTGCCACAACCAACTCTCGTAAGCTCGTCCCGCCAACAACACCTACTAGTCGGCCTGAGGCACAAAGTCCTCATCTGGAGGATCCATACCTACAACATGGAGTTCAACTATGAGCTTAAAGCTCCGTAAAAACATACAATGCAGTGATGCATATGCTATGCATGAACTTTTGAAATACATGAACATTACTTTACATTACGTTCAAGTGGACAGAGATATAAGTGGGGCTTATAGGGGAACTAGCGCAACAGGAGTGCACTATCAGGCACATAACAGGGATACATAACAAGGATACATAACAGAATGTCAGTCCCCCTCCCACACTTACCGTACATTACATTCACATTTTATCTTTCTTAACTTCAAATCTCGTGCACAAAATATTTACATAACTTTCAGGAAAAACGTGTATGCATGAACATATACGGTACTTAAACGTAACATAAACAGGCGACAGGATGTCAAAGCTAAACATAAAACAACACACGTTAAACCTAGAACATAACTTACGGACCTAACTACCCAACAATAACCCCGAACCACGAAAAACCTAGTACCTCCGTGATGTGGGGCCTTAAGGGTCAACTGATATGCATGAACTTACCTGTTGCTGTGGAGTTGCAAGCCTCGCACGTACGTCCTTGACGATTCATGAACCTATAGTATACATAACCGGACATTAACCCTAAACTTCAACAAAGTTAACAAATAACTAACGTAAACTCATTAACTAACGTAAAAGATTACCTTAAACGAAGAAAACTGAAGAAAATCAGGAGAATACGAAATTTGGAAATCTTCGCTCGCTGACAGGAAGAGAGGGGAGGGGATGAGAAGTTTCACATTGAAGAGAATGAGAAGGGAGATCTGGCTTCTTCAACAAGCTTGGACAAGTGTCAAGCATGCATTGGCCCCTTCCCAACTATCTTAATTGCTTTCCAAAATTGCCCCTCCATTGATTTCTAATTAAATCGTCATTTAGTTTCGTCGATTCGGTCACTCCGAAACTCTCTTTTTCTAGTAAACACTCTGACAATTCCTGTAACACCCGACATTTTTGCCATGTAATTATTACTTAAACTGTTGAAATGGAATTTATTGGCCATTAATAAAATGCGTATTTTATTTGAAGTTTTATAATACCTTACAGAAGAGGAGATTTTTGGAGAAAACGGATCGAAGAATTTAAGTTACAACTTAATTGGAAAACCAAATTATGTTCAACCAAAACAAAACTATTTGGTTAGAAATCAATGGAAGGGTAAATTGGGGAGAAATTAAGGTTGGTGGGAGAAAGCCAATGGTTGGTTGCCATGTGTTCAACTTGTTGAACAAGACATACTCTTTCCTTCTACGTGAAACCTTCATTTCATCTCTCTGTTTCTTCTTTTCCTTCCTGTTTTCTCTCTTCCAGACGATAGAGACAAATTTCCAAACTTTGTTCTCCTGTTTTCTCCCATTTTCTCGGTTACAGGTAACTATTTTTCATTAGTTAACGAGTTTAGGTTAGTTACTTTTAGTTTTATGAATGTTTTGGGTTGACAGCCCGATTATTCACGATATAGGTTTTGAACCACCGTGACGTGTGAACAAAGCTTTCAGCTCTACAACCACAGGTAAGTTCATATCCGTAGATTGGCCCTTAAGGCCCTACATCTTGAAGGTACTAGGTTTTCTGTTCTGTCGGGTCGTTTTGGGTTAGAAAGGTTATAGTTATGTTCTGAGTTGTCTATGTTCTGTTTCACCGTATGTTCTGTTATTTCTGTCATCTGCTCTCTGCCTGTTTAAGTTCAAGCATTGTTCATGCATACACGTTTTCTCTGAAAGTCATGAAAATGTTTTCTGCACATGGTTTGAAGTTAAGTAAGATAAAACCTGTAATGAAATGTATGGTTAAGTGTGGATGAGGACTGGCATCCTGTCATGTACTCCTGTTATGTCCTGTTGTGGCATGTACTCCTGTTGCGCCAGCTCCTCTTCCCACTTATACCTTCTTGTCCAGTGAAATGTAATGTAATGTTCATGTATTTGAAAATGTTCATGCATAGCATATGCACACTACATTCCATGTTCTTACTGAGCTCTAGGCTCATAGATGAACTCCCTGTTGTAGGTACGGATACTCCAGATGAGGACCTTGTGCCTCAAAATGACGAGCTGATGTAGTTGGAGGATCGAGCTCACGGGGTTTGGCTGCTGCAGTCAGACAAGAGTTAATCCTGTGAGAATGTGTTTTCTGAAGTTAGGTCCAATGTTGTACCATCTTTTGAAGTTTTAAAACATTTGAAATGTAGGTCCAGTTCTGTACTACTTTGTGGTTTGTAAAACGATGTATGGAACCTGTATTGATGTTTAAAACCTCTGTATTTGACAGTTGAATTATGTTTTGAAGTATTCTGAAATTTGTTTGGAATATTTTCTGTTAGTCTGTGCATGGATAGTTTCTGGTTTTAGAGCTATCCATGTAGTGTGATCTTTCTTAAGTTTCTGTCATGTTTTCTGTTGTGTTCGAAAGATCAGGTTTTTGAACTGGTTTGAGAGGTTGAGACTTTCATGTCTTCTGTTTTTATGCTTTCGGTTCGTATGTCTTCCTGTTAAAAGCTGTCAAACTTTGTCTTTAAAACTATGTCTTCCGATTACATCCACCGGTTAACTCAATTCCGTTTGTGGTTCACATCCACCGGTTATCACTGTTCATCTTTTGTCGTATCTGCATCTACCGCCAAACAGTAATTCTGTTTAGGTTTTGCTCCTGCCGATTTCGTTTATTGCATGCATCTTCCGATGACGACATCTCCTCTGCCGATTCCAACTGCTGCCTGCATCTTTCGGTGACGTCATCCATCTTCTGGCTAACGTCATCACCTTCTGCCGATTACGTTTACTATCTGTATCTGTCGATGACGTCATCACATCTTCCGATGACGTCATCATACATTTCGATTTCATCTGCTGCCTATATCTGCCGATGACATCATCACATCTTCTGATGACATCACCACACATCCGATTCAGCTTTACTCAGCATCTACCGACTGACGTCATCTGTTTGGTCTTATCTAAATCCACCGCTGTTCTTTTAAACTAAGTTTCCCTGCCAGCCTTATGCTTATGTATTTCTGCTTTTACTCCCTGTTTATTCTGTTTATTTAATTCATTCGCCCTTTCTGTTCCCTGTTCCTCCCCGTCCCCTCTGTTATTCACTTCAGTAATCCAGCCAACTGTATCTCGTTTGCTTTAACTCCAGAGGACTCACCCTCTCTCTGTAAATGTTTTAAAAGTTTAATGTACAAAAAAATATAGTCCCCGTTTTCTGTTATCTGTCCCGGAGTGATGGCTCCTCGTCCCCGACCGAGTCGGGGGTCGTCACAATTCCCACTAAAATATTCATTGTATTAATATCAATTTAATCCCGTTTAATAATTCGGGAATAATTACATGACCAAAAATGCCGGGTGTTACAATATTTGTGGTTATTTTATAAAATCTTAATATGTATTTCGTAATTTCCATTTAATGAGGCAATTTAACACAACTTCTAACTAACTCTTTTCATGATTTTTAACCCGATTTCAAACTTTGTTGATTTCTTTTCTGGCAATTTTAAACTTTATCATATCGCGACATAATTTGAAATAAAGTTAGAAATTGCAGGAGGAATTAAAAATTGGGTTAGAACAATCCATTAAATGGAAACATGTTATACATGTGTTCAAGTAGACAACGTCTAAATTGTTAACAATTGAAAGACAGAGGTTGATTTTATAAAAAAACAAATAAAGATATAAATTATAAATGATCTCAAATTGTTAAAGTCTAAATTGCAGTTTAACTATAAAAAAACAAGACATTTGATAAACAATATATCATATCGGTTCTACTTAATGAGACAAAATTTGAGTTCATTTATGTAAGACCAAATTTGCATAATAATTTTAATTTTTGTAATTTATTTGTCATTTTTATATGTATATATCCATATATTTCCTTTGAGGTACATAGCTAATATCGAATATTAGATGAATACATTTACATGAAAGAAAGTTTACACATTATAAGTACGTGCATGTAAATGTATGTCGATGTCAATTTTTACGAAGAAACTCAGAGTATATCGAAGAGTTAGAGATAAAAGAACAAAATATAAGAATAGGAAACTTCTAGGAAATTTTCTTCAACTCTAATTTTTATGACTTAAATATCATAAAGTAGAATTAGAATAATATAGTACATTACAAAGGTCATTTGACTTAAGTTTCCTTAAAATGAACTTGACATTTTCATCATATTTATTTTATAAATATACTGGCTCTTACGTATATAATTACTACTGAAAATTACACTAACTAATAACACAACTACATTGACATCAATTTTCAAGAAGCAACTAATACCACGACAACGTTGACGTCTACATTCTATTAGAAGAGCTAAAGACAAATGAAAACGAAAAGCAAATCGTACAAATAAGAAACTTCTACTAGATTCTCTTCAGATTTATTGAATATATGCAGGGGAAGAAAAGATTAAGTATTGTACATTTTATTCTTATATAAGTGTCAAGTGTATATTGATGTCAATTTTTAGGAAGTAGCTAGGCACACAACAATGTCAATCTTTACATTCCATAACAAGAATCAAAGAAGAAAGAAAAACAAAAAAACAAAAAACAAAATATAGAAACAAGAAACTTCTTCGAAATTCACTTCCGACTTATTTCTTTTCACAAGATAGTGTATTTTAATTTCTTATATATTTTATAATAAAAAATTAATTATTTCAATTAAAAAACAATGTAATAGAAGGGGAAATGGAATGGGAGAAGGATAAATATGAAGGGATTTAATCATAATTCTAATTTAAACATCTCTTAAACTCGTCGCAACGAAATTATGGTCGGGTTATGTAAGAATACAATATTGGAGTATTATCAATGTTCAAATCTTATGCGAATAAATCAATAATTATCTTTAAATTATATGATATTGAGTTCAATAAATAGTTTAACAACCAATATTTTAAATATATGGCTATGAACATTTTTATTTTCAGAAAATTTTGAGGAAATACGATTAAAAAAAAATAAAAAAAATAGAGAATGAACTTATGCATCCATAAAAGGGCAAAGGGCAAAGGGCAAATATGAAATATGAGAAAATTAAATCAGATTGGACATTACTAGGCTACATTTATACTCTAATTTGATACTCTGATCTCACACATTCCACACTTACATGTCATTCGCTCATTGATTTATGTGACTTATTGATTGTAATATTTATATTATAATATATTAATTTATCAATAAGTGAATGACAAGTAATTGTCACGTCAATGTTTGATATTAAAGTGCAAAATTCGACAAGAAATATAACATTAATTAGCAAATAGTCTCTTTCAGAACAAGAGTGTAAATGATTAAAATCTTCCCATTATAAAGTTTTCTCAGTAGATACACTTATGAAGAACGAACATGCGTTATCATTACATTTGAGAGATAACGATTGCAACGAACTCTAGAATTACATAATATGCTTATGAAGAACGAACATATGTTTTTACAATTAGCAGATAATAATTACATTGAGCTCTACAATTAATCTAAGAATATGTCTAGCATGTTTAGATTCGAGGCTAATTATTTTTGTGGCGGAAGCTTGATGTTTGTTAAAATTGTCTAATCAATATATTTCTCAAATGTCTAATCAATATAGTAATTAAGGTCATACCCTCAATGTTGCCATAGAAAAATTACTTTTTCATAGCGCAATCTTTCAATCTAGGAAATTTTTAAAGAGAAACAATTTCAGATATAACGATTTTTGCAATTTACCGAGATACAAATTGAAAAACTCAAAGCATGAGACATTTTAGCAATGAGCTCTAAAAGATAATTTATTGAATAATTTGTTTCTCTCTGAAAATTGCTAAGAAGAGAAGATTACGTGATAAAAATATAATTATTTGACGACAATTCTAAAGACTGAGATTTAATTGTAGACAACTACGATTTTAGAGGATTGTTTTCAAGAAAAAAAAAAAAAACAAGAACATGCTTGAACTATGCAATTTATGTTTTGTTTTCTTAATAGAGAATCAAACATGTGTTTTTGCCATTATGGCGGTATAAAATAAATTGGCCTCAGGTCAACTAACTCTTTTAGGTGGTTATAATTTTAACTGCAGTGAGTATTTATGTACTACTATCTTTGCACGTGGCTTCGTCGTTGAGGTTTTGCTTCCAGAAGACGGTGTGAAGGTCTGATACTGAGAGGTCGATTTCTCTGGTTAGATTTTACGCCTTGTAAAGCTCGGATTAGTTTCTTCGTCACTATTTCTCTAGGTCTCTGGTGGATGTAGGTCAAATGACCGCACCACTTCAAACTTAGGTGTCTTCTTCTTCCTCTTTCTTTATTTTACTGGATTAGTAATTATTTCGTTCATCTTCTGTCCTTTTTTGTGTTTCTTGAAAAATCTAACTTAAATTTAGTTTATTGGCTTAGTTGTTTTGGACGTTTGTTATTTTTCTGTCTTGCAGCCCGAGTGCCGTATACTAAAATCCAGGACTAAATCCAATTAGAAAATAATTTTTTTTCCTTCTGTATAATGAATTAAGCTCCGTGAAGATGAAGATGGAAAAAGGAATGATGGAAACAGTCTTTTGTCACTGTTACAATGTGAGGAACGGGGAGGGGGAGGGAAAAGTGAACGAGAAGAACTCAGGAGAATGAATCCAAATATGGGGAGAAGGGGAAAAAGTTGGAGAAATTTCCAGATTTGTTCCATTCCCACTTTTAGTCAACACTCACTTCCCCTTTCCATCTAGGAAACACAAACACACGCACGAACAATCCCACGGTAGAAATGGAAGAAGAGGGTTGTTTGATTGGTGGACAGGAATTATTGGTTAAGATGAAAGAAAGACACATGCTATGCTTTTTTTTTTTTGGACAATAACTCCTAAGATGCTGTGGGCCTTCATTGTAATCTTTTTAGGGGCTAAAACTATCGACCGATTTGATTGAATAATATTTATCAATGGGTAAACATGGAAAAATATTCTTTTTTTAATGACAATAACACCTTATAATTACTTTTATTTTTTAGTAATTTAAGGTTCTTATTCGTTCTGATCTTGTTAAATACTTATTATATTGAAGTTTTAGTTTTCATTTGATGTTTTAAACACGTGATTTGTCATAGTAGATGTTATAGTACAATTAGCACTTTTCAGGTTTTTTTTTTTTTTTTATAACAATGGGTCTTAGATATATCTTTTTTCTTTTTATTCTCAGATCTTAGATTATCTGGATCGATTCTCACCAAAAATATTGCAAGAAAGATTCTTTCACCCCAAGCACATGCTGCTGATTAAATACTTCATTTTTTGCCATCGCGTTTCGATGATCACGACAGACAATTATTTGCTGTATTGGTCCCCCAATCATAGCAGCAAGACATGAATTTGCTCACCAAAGAGAAAGAGGGAGCTCTTAATGCTTAACTATAAGAGCAAGTGAGATAGATCTAGCCACCCAAGCCGTTGGATCGACCGGACTTCAGATTTTTCTGCTCCTTTAAATCCTTGCTCCACTCCTCCCTCTCCTTCTCTCTTCCCAGACAATCACATCTCTTCCTTTCTCTTTCACACCGCAAAACACATCCTTTGAGCCCCTTATTCCTTACTTTTTGTTCGTCTGCTAACGTGGGTTTTGAGTTGTGAGTGTAGTGTAGCTCACTCACAGTTGTACCAGTTCTAAAACTGTGAACTGCAGTATCTGTGAATTTGGATATCAATCAGATAAGCGATGGACGCAGGAAGTGTCAGAACTTATCTTATTGGTACGGGCATTTGGCGCACCAAAGGCCTCATTGGCGGCAAATGGACTGATGCATATGATGGGAAGACCATTAAGGTTTATATTACCACAAAGCTACTACTTTTTGGCTCCCACCTCTTGACACTTCACACTTTGATCCAATGCATTCATGTATTTTAATATTTTTTAACTTTGAATGCATCCTTCTTTCTATTATATGTTGCATGCAACACCCCTCCTACTTCAATTGAGTAATGTCGCAATTTGCTATAGAGCCTCCTACTTTAATATTATTAATATATTATAATATATATATATATATATATATATATATATACATATATATATATACATATATATATATATATATACATATATATATATATATATACATATATATATATATATATACATATATATATATACATATATATATATATACATATATATATATACATATATATATATATATATATACATATATATATATATATATATATACATATATATATATACATATATATATATATATACATATATATATATATATATATACATATATATATATATATACATATATATATATATATACATATATATATATATATATATATATATACATATATATATATATATATATATATACATATATATATATATATATATATATATATATATATATATATACATATATATATATACATATATATATATATATATACATATATATATATACATATATATATATATATATACATATATATATATATATATACATATATATATATACATATATATATATATATATATATATATATATATATATATTTAATCATTAAACTTTTTTTTTTAATTTTAGAATTTTTTAATTTAAGATATTTTCTTACTTTTTTAAATATTTTTTTATTAAGTCTTTCGAAAATTAAACGGTAATAAAAATTTGATATTTTAAAATCTTAAAATTTCACTCAATATTTTTAATTATAAGTTTATATTTTCTGAAAAAGAAAAGTTTATAATCAAAATAAATAATGGGAAACGATTTTTGTTTTGGTGTTTGAAATGGATTTACAGTATAGTCCAGCCTGAATCATTTATCAAACAGAGCCTTATGATTTTCTATTCTACCACTTCATTCAAATCCAGTCTTGTATGAAAAAATAAATCTTTGTAGTAGTCACTAGGCTGTCAAGAAAGGACATGACTGTTTTCTTACTACAATTGAAGAGGAGGGAATATGATGTGGATAAATATGCTGTTTGCATATCTACCTTAGTTGGAGTTCTATTCCTCTTTAATGTGCTGATCTCGTTTGCTCAATAATTTTCCATTGTTGCCTTCATATACTTTCGGTATTATTTTGTGGCCTTGCTTTGAACTTTTCAAATTTCCCCACAGGTTTACAACCCGGCAACTGGTGAGGAGGTGGCAGATGTTGCATGTATGGGTAAAAGGGAGACAAATGATGCTATCTCTTGTGCCTATGAAGCATTTAAATGTAAGGCGTTGGTACCAACAAAAACAATTATTTATCCACTTTTTTGTTCAATCACACGTTCATGAGAAACATAATATTTTTAGTCATTAACATCTCCTGCACTCTTTTTTATTTGTACATGGGTCCGTGCTCTTTTTAATTTGCATTTTCAAAAGTCATTTGATGATTGTTTTTTCGGGTCAAATTTAATGTTTTGATCATGTATCAATTACGCATCTTATTTCAAATCACACCATATCGATACTTCAGTGCATATCTTTCTTCAATTTTGGCATATTTCTTTGATATGTTTTGGAGTTTCTTGGATTTCTTCCTCTATCACGGTTTGTAAACCTACATTGGAAGTTTCAAATCCCATATTCAAGGAAGTTATAATTGATACTTGAAATTTGATGGGGATTCTTTGACAATACAAATGACAGACGTGTGCTTTTGAAACATTAAATTTGACGAAAAAAATATCATCAGAATTTCTGAAAACAAAATAAAAGAGCAATAGTTTAAAGTTCAATGAAATATTGTAGGGCATTTTATAGCCAAAAAGTCAAAGTGCTTGCGGTCTTTTTGCAGTTGAACTTATTTTTCTAATTGTAAAATATAGTGTTTTATGTGAAATTTTATGACCAATAATATCTATTGGATTATTTAATCTTATAGCTTGGGGCAAGCTTACTGCCATTGAAAGGACCAAACGCCTTAAAAAATGGTACTGGATTTTCTTGTGGATATTTTCATTTCATTTAGCGAATATTGCTTGATGCACAGTTAGTCCAAACGAACCTATTTTATGTTGTTTAAAATCATCTTATAGCTCACGAGTGGAAAAAATAATTAGAACCCACATCAAGTTCTCAATGAAATCCTTTATGAATAACTTTATAGTCATTTCCCTTGATCATGTGGTGTGTTTCATTAACTTTTACCTTCTCTAGTTCTGTTTTTTTTTTTTTTTTTTGAGGAAATAGATAACTAAATCATAACAGGGCGGAGATAACTTCTCCGAACTGGCAATGGCCGAAATATACTCTTCTAGACCATGTTTGGTACAGGGGAAAAAGTTGACAGGAGAATGGATAACAAAATTTATTCTCGTAATTTGCTGTGCAAATAAAGGTGGAGTTATGGGATCTGGCTGACTGGTCAGGGCCAATAAACTTGTCTCCATGACTGGGGCCAAGTTACTCCACATAAAAATGATTTTTTCCAATTTCCCATTGTAAGCAGAGAGAGGAAGAGGATCTATTCATAAAAAATGGAAATTGAAATATTCAAAGTATTTATATTATTGCATAAATATGTAAAGATTATATATTATATGGTACATATGAATTTAAGTTTTAATTTTCTATGAATGTAAGTCAATAGCAAAACCAATGTCAAATAAACTCTTAGTCTCTTTGAACGTTATTTACAGGTATGATTTATTGATCGCATACAAGGAAGAGCTAGGACAAATTATAACCTTAGAGCAAGGAAAACCTTTTAAGGACGCAGTTGGTGAGGTATGATAAGAGTATATATGATTTGTCTCATCTTTAGTTTCTTGAATAGCTTAATCTTGTTGTATCATGAAATTTTCAGCTAGGACTTTATTTAAAATACTCGTGTGGGATAAATTAAGAATTTTTTGTACTTCTGGCTACATTGACTGGGTGGGGAGTCTAATAGGCAGAAAACCTATCTCAGTTTACTATCCTATGGTGTGTGGAAACTTATTTAAACATTTGTTTCCTCAAGTAGTGTTGACGTTGAATTAAGATGCTTTGATTGTTTTAGTTGCTTGATCGTGTTTTGTGTGAAATTATTAATTTTTACGCAAGGATTTTGATTGATACCCATGTATCACAACCCGGGGCGGGCCTAACATAATGCAAAAGAAATAAAAGAATATGTTGATCTGGCGTTCTGTCAGGCCCGCCTCCAGGTCGTGACATATCTTATTTTGAAAATAGTTCAACATTTTTTTTTATAGAGACTGCAATCATATTCTTATCATATCTTATTTACGAAATGAATCTTGGTGCTTCATGCATTGTTTGAGTTCTATAAATTGTCTGATTCATGATGTAGGTTATTTTCGGGGCCAGCTACATTGATTTTTTTGCAGAAGAAGCGAAACGAGTCTATGGTGATATAATTCCATCAACTGTAGCTGATCGTCGGCTTTTGATCTTAAAGCAGGTTCTGTCCATTTAGTATGACGAGTTTCATTTTCTCTTGCTTGTGAATATGTGTTTTTGTAATGTTAGTATTTTAGGATGTATCACTGTTGCAATGTTCTTTCCAATGGGGACAGGGTGACGATTTATCAATTCTCCTTGGTGAAAGTACTTTCTTTATCTAATTTTTCATTGGCTCACAAATTTTGTTACATCCGTGTTTTTTAAGATCATTTTATCTTATATGCTGCATACCCACTCTTGAGTAAGTACTTTGAAAAAGTTAATGTCAACTTTTGAAAAGGTACCATGATACATCTTGGCAAAATTCTTGTGCAATATCGAGGAAAGGTCGGAATTCTGCTTAGCTAGAAATAACATTCGACTACACACTTATCTTAATGTTTTGTGTGCAGCCCGTTGGAGTTGTTGGTGCAATTACACCTTGGAACTTTCCTTTGGCTATGATTGCTCGGAAGGTTGGGTCATTTTAGTTTCAAGACCAACTAAACTTTTGAGATGATTGGTGTATATGTTTAAAGTGTCAAAATCATGCCGTTTCTTTTTCTTACTATTGTCAGGTTGGTCCTGCTCTTGCATGTGGCTGTACTGTTGTTATAAAACCATCTGAACTCACACCTCTCACAGCTTTAGCAGCAGCTGAGCTCTCCCTTCAGGCTGGAATTCCCCCTGTAAGTTACGCAATAATTGAAAGTGAGTTTTGTGGTAATTCTTATCACCGGAGGGTCTCAATTATGTTGAAGCTGGAAATTAAAAGAGTAAAAAGGGCTTTATGTTTCACTGTGTTAAAATGTATAGAAACACATTATTTTGCAATTTTATATTCATTTTAAATATTGAAATGTAATTTTGGGATATAATATTTTGGTTTTGTTGAGTGGAAAATTACTGTTTTACTGCTAAATAATTTGCTTGGGATCTAAATAAAGGATGCCCAATCCTGCTTCCATGTAGAACGCCCACATAATGTTATGGAATACTTGGAAAAGTCAGGGGTGCTGTTTATGCAAAATGTGTAATTAGAATATGATATAATTGAAAAATATGATGATATCATAGGAATAAAAAAAGAGAATATGAAGTATATATTAGAGAAAATGGTTCAATATATAAGGTTTTAAATCAATGAGTTACTATCATATTTGGAATGGTTAGTGTCTAGAAGATATCTTGATTTCCAGGAATAATATGGGCTCGAGATTAATATCTCTTCGGACTCGATTCCCAGACCTAGAGAATTTATTGTTGGGAACAAAAATTGTGTGAAATATAAATTTATTGAGGGTGAACTTTGTCATTGTCATATATCATTAAACCAAACCTCAAGGCTTTAAGTTTTTGTTTTTGATTAGTGAGTAAATCTAAAAATCTATTTCAGCAAACTTTGTAGTCTTTCTAATTATCATCATACTTTGACTGCATAGGGCGTTGTGAATGTGGTCATGGGAAATGCTCCAGAAATTGGGGATGCTTTACTTGTCAGCAAACAGGTCTCATACTTTTTATGTGAAAATCAATTCTTTCTTCTGTGCGAAATGTTGATAATAATTTCATTACCTTATCAAAAGGGTTAAATGAGACCTTGTTGCGGGACTTGTCTTTTATACTATGTGCTCAGGTAAGAAAGATAACATTCACTGGCTCAACAGCAGTGGGGAAGATGTTGATGGCTCGAGCTGCGGAGACTGTTAAAAAGGTCACATAGCTAGAAACGAAATCATGTGCAAGTGACATTTAAGTCTTTCATTGATGGTAAAATCTATTTTTTTATGTGACGTACAATATTTGTTTTTCACTTTTTTAGGTGTCTCTTGAACTTGGTGGCAATGCACCTTGCATTGTGTTTGCTGATGCAGATATTGATGTTGCAGTAAAAGGAACTGTGAGTGATCTAGTTTTTACATATACTATCCTTTCTTCTATTGTGTTATTATAGGGCAGGATATATCACATATCCAATTCATCTTTTGCAGTACCACACAGCAATGTTATTTATTCATTTTAATCTTTTACAGTCATTAATTATGCACTAAAAATTAATAAATCTATAAATGTGGAAAATAGTTTCCATGTTTAATGAATGTTTTAGTTGATCTATTTTTTTCTATACTTTTCTAAATTGAGGACAATTTAAATGGTTAGTTGATTCACTTTCTGTGTAATAGTTTTGAGTTTTATTTTACTTGCGTTCCAAATAAAGAGAGTTAAAATGTGCCTGATTTTGGAGTGGAAAATTCTTTGCACTTGATTTTACCTCGTTCTAAGTTTTACTTGAAATCAACAGAAAAACTTTATTATTTTGATGAAAAAGTAAGGCGTTGTAAGTAAAAGTTTGCCATCATTCTCTATTTTTTTTTTTTATTATACTCTGCATGAATTAAAAGAAATAGTATTTTTTCACTATATATAAGAAATAGCTTTTACTTTCTCTACTGTTCTTTTGAGAAATTCTCAACTTCACTGTGTAATAGTTTTATATAGTTCTATTTCATTCTCTATAAAAAAATTATTATTTTGAGGAGAAGAATTAGTGCCTTTTTTAAATGAAAAATCCAGCTTGCTGCAAAGTTCCGAAACACTGGGCAAACTTGTGTATGTGCCAACAGAATTTTTGTCCAAGAAGGTACGATGAATCTGGCACCTCACTTTAAATGATTTATTTATATCACTTTGTATTTACCAAGATCATTTGCTTAGGTATATACGAAAAATTCACGGCTGCTTTTTCCAGAGAAGTCCGAAATATGAAAGTTGGACATGGCTTTAGTGAAGGTGTTGTTCAGGTAGTAACTGATGCATTCTTCTTGAACTATAATACGATAGTAAATAAGAAGTTAGTGAGAGTTAGTTGGAGTTAGTGGAAGTTAATAAAATACTTGTAACTGAATTGTACAAATACAAGGAGATGAGAACAGCAAAGACTATAAAGTACTTGGTGAGGGAAACTTAGAGAGATTCCAGGGTATTGAAAGCCTGGGGAGTGTGTGTATGAGTTAGTGTCCTAGTTGTAGAGAGGAAGATTCTATATATTTCTATAGATTTCTTGAACAAAAGTGAAGTTCCTATCAAACTACTTAGGTGTTGGTTGCATTTTGGTCTTTTCTGTATAAAACCAACTTATTGTATTGTATAATCCCTCATTGATTGTCAAAAACATGTTTGAATTCTACTTTATGTCACGAAATATGTTGATAATAAATATTTCAACTGTTTTCACCAGATTCATACTTAGTTACTTTGATTTTCCTGGGCATGTTTGGTTAGATGAACTTAACCAGTCAATGAAGTACTAATTTCAAGTTTCCTCTCATAACTCATTTGTAGGGTCCTCTCATCAATGAAGCTGCAATTTACAAGGTCATTTTCTCTATTATCCTTAACATTTTCGCAATTAGTTAAGTGAATTCATCTCAGCTGATTTCTTTAGAGTTTCTATTGGTAGGTTGAAACATTTATTCAAGATGCTGTCACTAAGGTTAGCTTCTAACTCGCCCTGTTTAAATAAGTAGTAGGCATTATTTCAACTTGTAAATAATGATCCAGGATTTCACTCTCTGGTGGTTGATTTTCTGTTAAGTTCTCAAGCCACCGGATAGAGTGAATTTCATGTTTGTTGTGAAAAGATAACGATGGAAAAGATTTTGGCATGAACTTAAGATGTGTAAGCTCATGTTTTTTCAGATTACGGTGGTGATAAGTTTGCTATAGACTGGTTTTAAGATTTTGAACGGCATAAAATGGTGAACAACTATTTATTGCCTTCTGGAACATCTTGAATATCTATCTTTCAATTTTTTTGAAAGACTCATGGTTGGTTAGATACTCAACTAGAATGAGTCTTCTTTGGAAATGATCGAATAAAAAGGATTTGGAAATAGTTAGTGCACTTTTCTATAAGAACAGGAAATCGTTTGAAGTTAAGAATTTCAATTCAATCTAATATAGGTGCAATATTTGTTCAGTTACTATGGTATAAGAGTTGATTTTGTGTAAAACTAGCCTTGTTTGGTCCCTAAATGTAATTTCACCCTTTTATTTATTGACTCAATGTAACCACTACTTCCGCCTTTATAAAGGTCAATATAAACCTAATACTAAACTCATTAGTCTTCTTTGTTTACCAGTTCAAAGTTACTTTTCTCCTTCATTTTAGATTTTCTTCTGATCTTCTCCTCTCCTCCTTACCTTCCATTGCTATATGTTTTTCTCCATCATTTGAAATTGTTGGAAGAAGTTAGAATAGGAGGACCCGTTCTTGAGAAAAAACTGGTGCAGCTAGGCACCATTCTTCATTCACAGGACTACCCCTGGAACACCATTAAAGTACTTTTAAATGGAAACTACACAAGTGGCTTCCTCAAACAGCATTGGAGGAACGACAAACTAATACTAAGGAAAAATAAGGAAGCTGAATAAATAAAAATTAAGGGATGCTACATCTACTAGTGTTTTAGAAAAGTGATAGTTATACAATTGTTTCCTTGTTCTTATGGTTCACCATTCAATTTATTTTCGTTTGGAGGGAGCAAAAGTTGTTCTGGGAGGTCAAAGGCATAGGCTGGGAATGACCTTTTATGAGCCTACCGTTCTTAAGGATGTCAACAATGACATGCGGATAGCCAGGTATAGAAGAAACACAATTTCATTTTTCCCGAGTAATTTTGTTACTAAGCCATTTGTAAGTAAATGGAGTATTCATGATCCAGCTTCGTGTGCATATTGCAGTTTAGTTCCTCATTGAATCAAAGTGTATTAATAGCCAAATAAGTGCCTGCATGATATAAAAATATAAATCCTCCAAAGCCGTTACCTCACTTAGGAAAAGGCTTAGCTGGTCCGTTTGAGTAAATGTTGGAAGATTTAATTTTAAAGATTGGATGAGATATACCACTATCCGAATAAAAAGATTCTGGTTCTCTCGTGTGGACAGGCTACTTATTTTGCAGGGATTTCTATTGTCCTCTTTGATTATGCTTTAGCTTTTACATAAAAATATAGCTCATGTTCCTGACAATGAGTTGATCGCTAAAATAAGTTTTCTTGGAGCTACGCATTGTTAATATTTTGTATTTGTTGTCAGAGAGGAAGTATTTGGTCCTGTGGCACCCTTATTGCCGTTCAGAACTGAGGAGGAAGTAATTTCCCTTGCCAATGATACCAATGCAGGTTGTCTATTTAATCATGATGGTGTTATCATTATATGTGGGAACATTTTTAACTTTGGTTGCTGAAATCTATGACTAATGATATGCAGGGTTAGCTGCTTATGTATTCACTCAGAATCTTCAACGATCTTGGCGCATGACTGAATCTCTTGAATACGGCATTGTTGGTGTCAATGAAGGACTCATTTCTACCGAGGTAATTTCGTCCATTAAAAATAAGCAAGCCAAATATCAACTTAAAAGAATTTTCCCTGTCGGAGTCCCAGACTGGACAACTGTACCTTTCTGACCTTCATGTATTTCTTAAAATTTATTTATGAAATACTTCTATGATTAGTCTGTTAGACTTTTTTTTGTTGTATCTTACTGTCTGTCTTTTAATTTTCAGGTTTTGAGTTAATTATAAGAATTAATTTAAATGCTTTTATCCTCCCAGTCAAAAAAGGACAAATGTTTGTGCTTTCTGATTGTAAACATTGAGTTGTTTTATGTTCTTCGAACTATTTTCGTGTTAGATTTTCCAAATAAATTAAGCAAATGGTTTCAATAGTTGTAAAACACAAGGTCAGGTTGGGAGCAGTGTCAGTAGTTAGTTTGTACATGTGCCGTCCTTTTAATATGCTGATTGGTTATGAGGATTGCTTGGCGCAGGTAGCTCCATTTGGAGGCTTTAAACAATCAGGGCTTGGTCGGGAAGGTTCGAAATATGGGATGGAGGACTATCTGGAGGTAAGTGTGTTTCATAGATGCTTATCTAATCGATCTTAGCATCTTACTGGATTATCCTTGTTATATAGGGTATTGTTATTTACTTAACTGCCCAATCATTAGAGGAATAATGATAGGTTGGTTCTGGAAGTTTGCTTATTTTAATCAACATGTTTGTGATAAAATTCAATAAATTTTTTGAATAATCTGGTTTTGTAAGAGAACTTAGGATAAAATGGTTCAAACTGAAGTCGTGAAGTTAATATTCTTTGATATCAATGCTAAAATTTGTTGATCCAGATGAAGTACATGTGCTTGGGGAATCTGTAAAGTGATTATTTTGTGGTGGGAGCCTAAGCAGAATCCAAAATGCTCCTCAGATCAACGCTTTCTTTTTTTTTTTTTTTTTTTTTATCAGCCAAAGTGTGTTTATGTTTCAGTCCCCGGTACTGCTGCCAGCATTGCTGCTGCAAATGGCTGTCAGTCTCGAGTTTCAATGGGGTTTTCTTTGATGTGTAATGAAAGGATCTAAAACTGATGAGGAATGTGGTAGTTGCCTTTCAATTTGTTGTTTTTATTTATTTCAATAATTCGGTTCTGATTTGGGTCATCCACTTTGATGTTTATGAGTCACTTCTTAGAGAGAGAGAGAGAGAGAGAGAGAGATCTTGGATCATTTTTCTTTCACAACTATAAGATGAATTAATAAAAAATACAAATGCCAATCATAGTCTAAATATCTTCTCCTTGATATTGAACCTTTCCGACGATGAGAGCATGGGTGCCTGTATACAAATTCTCCTTGCTTTAAAATTATATATGAACAACGGGACAATATATGAAACATTAGCAACTCAAGCAGTTAGTTGTAGGGTGTAGTCGCTTGTTTAGTAATAGAAAGAAAAATAAAGGACGAACCTCCACTACTTTTTGGCGAAAAACTCTCTTCCAGAATTTGGATTTGATGAATCCTTGGCGATTAACCCTTTTTACTTCCTCGTTCATGGAGAAGAGCAGCTGAGCGTATGTTAAATTCGGGTTATTCATCACAACTTTTATGAGAATGTAGTCATTGCTCCATTCCTACTGCTCCCTGTCAATGTCTGCATTTTGTTTATCATGAGTCAAAAAATAAATTATAGGGTACCTGTGATCGGCATCTCCAAAGTTTGAGATTTATATTGCTATTTATCCAAAAAGAAAAAATAAAAATCGATCTCGAGATTTTACATAAATAATCTTAACAAAAAAAAATCACAATAGAGATTCACTATCAAAATTGAACACAAATTTGAAAAAAAAAAAGTTATAACACCGAGATTTTACCTTATTAATAGAAAGTTATGCACAGATGAAAGACATTTGTTATCGAAATCAAATTATAAAGTGGATGTTGTGACTCCATAATATATACAACATACAAAAATCTAAAAACAGGTCTTATCGGCCCGATCCCTTCTTTAACACCACCGATCCTTGCCAGAAAAATTCATAATATTCTTTCAAACGTTTATTGCATTGCAAAATTTTCAGCCTGTCTCAAACATAATTTAGGTCACCAAAACTCTAAAAAAAACTAACGATCAAATCAAATCAAGTCTCTTCCTACAATCTCTTTTCATGCCGGGTTTGACAAAACTATAATAAACGTACGAGAGACTAAAATTAGCATTGAGAATCCGTAACATGTCCTAGTGAGTAGTGAGAAATGACACGTGCATGCATGCACGTTGTAATACTCACTTAACATTTTTTCGGGTGTTTGTTTATTCGTTGTTACGAAATCCCATAACATGAAATTATTTATACAAACATGTTAAGAACTTTGATTAGTAATGTCTTACTTCAGTATCAGCAGCAAATTGATCATCTTCGCAAGCACTAAGACTAATGGCTAATCCACCATCAGAACTCTTTCTTGCCCCTGATGGAGGTTCATTACTTACCCATTTTTTCCTGCAACAAATTATTTCTAATTACTAATTTGTAAAAATAAGGTTTTGGTGTACAAAATATTTAGTTTTTTCAATAAAAAAATATAATTTAAAATCAATGGTTTAGACGAGAATATGAGATACTCACTTACGGTTGTCATAGACGTAGAGGAGATCGAGAATAGTTCCACTGTGACAAGCGTCCACGATAGCATGCAATGTGACCCCAGTTTTGAGGGGCCGAACAATGGTGGAATTGATGTCATTGTCGATGATCATACCATTTTCCATGAAATCAACGGGACAGATTGTTTCATCAAACCCATCCAATTCATCTCCTTCCAGATCAGGCTTTCTCAGTCCATGCCCTGAGAAGAAGAACACCAGACTATCCCCTTCTTCACACCCATCCACAAGCCAACTCATTGCATTTTCTATGTTTTTCTTTGTTGGAATTCTGCTCTCATCGTTTTCTTCTTCTGCAACCAACGATGGTTTAGTAGCTGTACGCTTGACTGATCGTTTAAATTATTTCTACGTAGTAATGATCGAGCAAGAATACAAAACATATTTCTGTCAATCCTAATAAACTTGTTGGTGTTTACGAAAGACAAAAGAAATAAATTGGAGAAGAAGAAGAGAAATTTTCTGTAGGATGAAAAAAACGAAGCAGAATAGTATTAAACTATTACATAATACAACACACAGAAGAAAAATATATTAAAATAACCATAAAAAGAAAACCACTTGCAACCGTTATAAACTGTTTCTTGCACTGTTTCTTGCAACCGTTATAAACTGTTTCTTGCAACCGTTATAAACTGTTTCTTGCAACCGTTATAAACTGTTTCTTGCAACCGTTATAAACTGTTTCTTGCAACCGTTATAAACTGTTTCTTGCAACCGTTATAAACTGTTTCTTGCAACCGTTATAAACTGTTTCTTGCAACCGTTATAAACTGTTTCTTGCAACCGTTATAAACTGTTTCTTGCAACCGTTATAAACTGTTTCTTGCAACCGTTATAAACTGTTTCTTGCAACCGTTATAAACTGTTTCTTGCAACCGTTATAAACTGTTTCTTGCAACCGTTATAAACTGTTTCTTGCAACCGTTATAAACTGTTTCTTGCAACCGTTATAAACTGTTTCTTGCAACCGTTATAAACTGTTTCTTGCAACCGTTATAAACTGTTTCTTGCAACCGTTATAAACTGTTTCTTGCAACCGTTATAAACTGTTTCTTGCAACCGTTATAAACTGTTTCTTGCAACCGTTATAAATGCTTCTAAAGCATTTATTTTAATACTCCTCCTTGCTTTAGAATCTGCAAACGTTGAGTTTTTCTCTCAGCAACTCGAACTTGTTCACAGGCAGTGGCTTTGTAAAAATATCTGCAACTTGATCTTCAGTTTTACAGTAGACAAGAACAATAGCTCCATCTTTTTGTACTTCACGTAAGAAAAATAACTTGATGTTGAAATGCTTAGTTTTTCAACCGTTATAAACTGTTTCTTGCAACCGTTATAAACTGTTTCTTGCAACCGTTATAAACTGTTTCTTGCAACCGTTATAAACTGTTTCTTGCAACCGTTATAAACTGTTTCTTGCAACCGTTATAAACTGTTTCTTGCAACCGTTATAAACTGTTTCTTGCAACCGTTATAAACTGTTTCTTGCAACCGTTATAAACTGTTTCTTGCAACCGTTATAAACTGTTTCTTGCAACCGTTATAAACTGTTTCTTGCAACCGTTTCTTGTTTCTTTGAGCTCCATGAGAAAATACCAGACCCAAATGTAAAACAATAACCTGAGGTGCTCTTCATTAGGGGTGGGCATGGGCCGGTTCGGTCCGGTCCTCGAGCCCGGACGAAAACCGGACCAAATTTTCGGGATTTTATTTTCAAAAACCTGAACCGGATCTGGGAGGGACTGACCGAACCTGGACCGGACCAAATTTTCGGTCCAGTCCCGGTCCGGTCCCGGTTCCTCCCAATCTAATTTTTTTTTTTTAACATAAAAAAATCAGGGGTGATTTCAGATTTGTTCTCGCCTCTCGGTGAAGACAGAGGAGAGGGATGAGTGTGTCTCCGTCAGCTGAGCAAGCGTCGGCCATCGAGGCTTCGAGAGGGCTGAGTGGGTCGGGGCTTCGGGAGGTCTGAGTGCGTCGGGACTTTGGGAGGGCTGAGTCTGAGTGCATCGAGGGCTCGGGGATTTGGCGAGAGCGACGACGGACGAGTGTGCGTCTGTGGCTCTGTGCGACTTCGTCTGAGTGAGTCGGTTCGCGAAATCGGAGGTCGAGACTGCGCGTTCGCCTGGTGTTAGGGTCGAGCCTTCGATTCGGTCCTTCGGTCCGGTCCCGGTTCTTCGGGAAATCCAGATGTGGACCGAGGACTGGACCGAAGGCTACGGTTCCACAGAACTCGAACCTGGACCGGACCTCGGTCCATCACCCAGGGACCAAAACCGGACCAAAACCGTCGGTCCGGTCCGGTGCTCGGTCCGCGGTTCGTCCTGCCCACCCCTACTCTCATATCATCAATGAACCTCCCCATCACTATCGGAAAAACCAGTCAGCTTGAACTCCTTGCTACTTGTGAATTAATGCCAAAATCACATGTTCTTTTCACGTATCTAAGCATCGCGTTCGCGTTCGCGTTCGCGTTCGCGTTCGCGTTCGCGTTCGCGTTCGCGTTCGCGTTCGCGTTCGCGTTCGCGTTCGCGTTCGCGTTCGCGTTCGCGTTCGCGTTCGCGTTCGCGTTCGCGTTCGCGTTCGCGTTCGCGTTCGCGTTCGCGTTCGCGTTCGCGTTCGCGTTCGCGTTCGCGTTCGCGTTCGCGTTCGCGTTCGCGTTCGCGTTCGCGTTCGCGTTCGCGTTCGCGTTCGCGTTCGCGTTCGCGTTCGCGTTCGCGTTCGCGTTCGCGTTCGCGTTCGCGTTCGCGTTCGCGTTCGCGTTCGCGTTCGCGTTCGCGTTCGCGTTCGCGTTCGCGTTCGCGTTCGCGTTCGCGTTCGCGTTCGCGTTCGCGTTCGCGTTCGCGTTCGCGTTCGCGTTCGCGTTCGCGTTCGCGTTCGCGTTCGCGTTCGCGTTCGCGTTCGCGTTCGCGTTCGCGTTCGCGTTCGCGTTCGCGTTCGCGTTCGCGTTCGAATCAGATGTCCAGACTCGCGTTCAACAGTAAGCAAAGGGCAGGAGACTCAGGACGAATTTGGTTTAAATTCGGTCCTTCGGTCCGGTCCCGGTTCTTCGGGAAATCAAGATGTGGACCGAGGACTGGACCGAAGGTCTACGGTTCCACAGAACTCGAACCTGGACCGGACCTCGGTCCATCACCCAGGGACCAAAACCGGACCAAAACCGTCGGTCCGGTCCGGTGCTCGGTCCGCGGTTCGGTCCTGCCCACCCCTACTCTTCATATCATCAATCGAACCTCCCCAATCACTATCGGAAAAACCAGTCAGCTTGAACTCCTTGCTACTTGTGAATTTAATGCCAAAATCACATGTTCTTTTCACGTATCTAAGCACCCTCTTTGCTGCCTTAAGATGTATTTTGCTTGCATAGTGCATAAATCGTAACATAATACTTACAACATGCATAATATCAGGACGAGTTGCTGTGAGATACATTAAGCAACCAATTATGCTTCTAAAATATGTTTCATCAGTCTTCTCTGTTCCATCGTCTGAGCAGAGCTTTTCCTTTTGGTTCATTGGAGTACTCATTTCCTTGCATTCTTCAAATTTGAATTTCTTCAAAATTTCTTTGGCATATTTTTTCTGACAGATGAATACTTCATGTTTTTTCTGTTTAATTTCCATTCCAAGAAAGAAAGACATTAATCCAAGATCTGTCATTTCGAAAGCTTCCATCATCTCTTGTTTAAACTTCTCAACAAGATTGGTGTTGTTTCCGGTCACAAGCAAGTCATCCACATAAAGAGAGATGATAAGAATGTTGGCACCTTCATTCTTAATGTACAATGTTGATTCAGACAAGCTTTTAGCAAATCCCAACTTCTGCAAATGTTCATCAATCCTGCTATACCAAGCTCGTGGAGCTTGCTTCAAACCATATAGTGCCTTTTTAAGACGATAGACCTTGTTTTTTTCTTCTTCTTTTATATAGCCTTCCGGTTGCTCAACATAAATTTCTTCCTGCAAAAAACCATTTAAGAAAGCTGACTTGACATCTAATTGAAATACCTTCCAATTCTTTTGTGCAGCTACAGCAAGCAACAATCTAATAGTATCAAGTCTGGCTACCGGTGCGAAGGTGTCTGAGTAATCTACTCCAAAAATCTGAGCATAGCTTTTTACAACAAGTCTAGCCTTGTGCTTGTTAATAGAGCCATCAGAGTTAAGTTTGGTTCGATACACCCACTTGACTCCAATAGTTTTTCTGTCTTGAGGTCGATCCACTAACTCCCATGTATTGTTCCTTTCAATCATGAGTAGCTCCTCCTCCATTGCAGCTATCCAATTTTGATTCATCTTTGCATCTTTATAATCAGCAGGTTCACACACGGCAATATTACATCTGTCATAAATATCAGTTAGTGATCTTGTGCCTCTGATAGGAATCTGATCCACCGTGTCATCTTGCCAATCTCCAATGTTTTGCTCTTCAATCCCCAATTCAGATAACTTGAAGTTCGGCTCTTTTATGGTTGGTGTTAGAATTGGGTGTGACCCGAATTCTAGTAGGGCCGGGTCGGGCTCGTATATCAATATTAGGGTTTTATGTTTTCTCTATATATTGATGCTTGAGTCGCAAAACTCATTGTACCTTTGATTTTTAGTGATTTCTCCTCTCCCCGTGGTTTTTTCCCGTTTAGGGTTTCCACGTAAATCTTTGGTGTCCACTATTTTCGTTTTTCTATTTCCGTTTCGATTTCGGTTTTTCAACAATTGGTATCAGAGCGAGTTGAAGGTATCGAACGATTTTCAAATTTGTAATTTCGTAATTGAAATTGCAATTAGGAGGAAATAGAAAATAAGAAAAGAAATTTATTTTTTCTTTTCTTATTTTTTCTCTGCGTGAAGAAACAGAGGAAAAGAACCATTTTTGGTTCTGTTGTTTTTCTTCTTCGACAGAGTGCCCGACCCGCAGCCCACGCTACGTCGCCTCACCGGTCTCGTCGCCGCCGCGCACACAGAACGCTCCGTTCAGATTCTCGCCGCCGATCAAAGCCGCGCGCGCGTCAGAGAACTCCGATTGCTCGCACGCCGCGCAGCACCGCCGTTGTCTGTCTTTCGCTGCCGATCTGCTCCGAGCCCCAACAGCAGAACGCCGCCGCGCCTCTTCGCACGCCGCGCCGCCGTCTTCTGTCAGCACATCTCCGTTCAGACAACCCCTATTCAGCTTTGTTCTTTTTGGTGGTATTTTTCACTAGTTTTTCAGAATTTTGCATATTGATTCCGAGCAGTAAGCTTATTCAATTTTTGGGGTATTTTTGGTACTCCGTTCAGCAACCTCCGAGCAGCCAGCAAGGCTGTTCTGTTTTTTTTTTTTGGTATTTTTGGTATTTTCACGATTTTCAGAATTCTGCGTATTTAATTATTGGGCGCTGGAAATCTGATTATTTTTGGGATTATATTTCTGAAATTTTTGTTGGTGAAATCTTGGGGTTCTGAATAAGTTTACGGAGATTCAGATATTATTTGCTATTTTTCGGAGTAATTATTTGGTGGAGAAATTATTGGGGAAATATTCTGAATTTTCAAAGATGGCATCGTTAAAATACGAAATTCCCTTGCTGGATCGAAATACCAGATTTTCATTGTGGCAAGTTAAGATGCGGGCAATTCTGGCACAAATGGATTTAAACGATGCATTGTTGGGCATTCCAATGATGCCGTCATCATGGACTGCTGAGGAGAAACAGCGTAAGGATCGAAAAGCTTTATCTCAGATTCATTTGCATTTGTCAAATCAGATTCTTCAAGATTGTTTGAAGGAAAAATCAGCTGCGGCACTTTAGTTAAGGTTGGAGCAGTTGTGTATGACTAAATCTCTGATTAGCAAACTACACCTGAAACAGCGTCTATATTCTCATCGTATGGCAGACGGTACGTCTCTAGATGATCACTTAACTGTTTTTAAGGAAATTGTCTCTGATTTGGAATCCATGGAAGTTAAGTACGACGAAGAAGATTTAGGTTTGATTTTGCTGTGGTCGCTGCCTACTTCGTATGCTACTTTTAGAGATACTATTTTATACAGTCGTGATTCTTTAACTTTGGATGAGGTTTATGATGCTTTATTCTCTAAGGAGAAGATGAATAAGCTTGTTGGTGGCTCAGATGCTAAGGGTGAGGGCCTTGTTGTGCAGGGAAGACCGCATGAGAGGAATACTAGTGGGGATAATCGAAGCAGGTCGAAATCCAAGAACAACAAGGATAAGTATTGTAAGTACTGTAAGAAGAAAGGTCATATTATTGCTGATTGTTATAAACTCAAGAATAAAAACAAGAAAGCTGGTGATAATCAGAATGGAAAACAACCAGAGAAGTCTGGCGAAGCTGATGTTGCTGAAAATCACATTGATGGTGAACTCCTCGTTGCATATGATATTGATCCGAAACAGAGCGAGGAGTGGATTCTTGATTCTGGCTGCACGTTTCATATGTGTCCTAATAAGGATTGGTTTTCAACATATGAAACGATTTCTAGAGGTGCTGTGTTGATGGGAAATAACGCATCTTGTAGAATTGCTGGCATTGGTACGGTCAAGATTAAGATGTTCGATGGATCCATTCGGACACTTGGCAATGTGAGGCACGTCCCTGACATGAAGAGAAATCTGATCTCTTTGAGTACTCTTGATTCTAAAGGGTACAAGTACACCGGTGAAGGTGGAGTTATGAAGGTCAGCAAAGGTTCTCTTGTCGTGATGAAAGGGTTTAGAAAAACTGCCAGTTTATATGTTCTGCAGGGCTCTACAATTACAGGTGATGTCGCTGTCGCTAGTTCATCTATGTCTGATTCTGATATTTATAAGGCTGCAAAGTTTGTGAATTCACCTTCTAAGAGAAATGTTGAGAAGACTCGGAAGAAGTCAGGTTCTCGGGTGAAGTTCAGTTTGGGATCTGAGGGAACATCAGAGCCGGTGAGTCAGCCTATTACAGATGTTCAGTCATCCGTTTCAGTTTCACGTCAGAATGGTATCGTCAAAGGCAGAACAATACGGAAGGTTAATACTTCGGGACGATATGATGAAACTGTGGGTTATGCATTGAATGTGTTCGAGAGTACTGATTCCTGTGTGGAGTCTTCAGCATGTTCAGATGCAGTTCGTTGCGACAATCCTGATAGTTCAGTGATACCATGGAGGAGGAGATACGATTTCTTCTCAAGTAAGTCTCTCAAGTTTAAGCGGGACTTAAACTTGAACGGTATCGGATATTGAGTTGGCCCATCTGGGGCCTTTGTGGTAGAGGAGGTTTTTTAATGGTGTTTTGCAGATTTGTTTCCTTGCACCGGAATTTCGAAGGTGGAGATTTTCAGAGTTCAGTGTTCTGGATTCGCTTTGGGTTGGGCCGAGTAGCCCGTTAGATCTCTTATATGGAATTCGTGCAAGGTGGAGATTGTTAGAATTGGGTGTGACCCGAATTCTAGTAGGGCCGGGTCGGGCCCGTATATCAATATTAGGGTTTTATGTTTTCTCTATATATTGATGCTTGAGTCGCAAAACTCATTGTACCTTTGATTTTTAGTGATTTCTCCTCTCCCCGTGGTTTTTTCCCGTTTAGGGTTTCCACGTAAATCTTTGGTGTCCACTATTTTCGTTTTTCTATTTCCGTTTCGATTTCAGTTTTTCAACAGTTGGATCTATCTTTTTTTCTTCATCCCAGTTCCACTCTTCATCTTCCATAAAATGCACATCTCTACTTACAATAATTTTTCCAGTTTGTGGCTGAAAAATTTTGTAAGCTTTTGCAACCAAGCTGTAACCAATAAAGATGCCTGACACTGCTCTTTTATCAAGTTTATCTCTCTTGATTTGTGGAACATGAGTGAAACACAAACATCCAAATATTTTAAGAAAATTTAGCAATGGCTTATAACCATACCATGCCTCCAAAGGAGTTCGATACTTCACTGCTTTTGTGAGAAGCCTATTTTGCAAATACACAGTAGTATTTGCAGCTTCGGCCCAAAATTGCTTCGGCAAATTCTTCTCGTGCAACATGCAGCGAGTCATTTCCATTATGAATCTGTTTCGTCGCTCACTTACTCCATTTTGTTGCAGAGTGTATGGAGCAGTTAGTTGATGTTGAATGCCTTCCTCTTCACAAAATTTATCAAACTCTTCAGAAGTGTACTCTTTGCCATTGTCAGATCTAAGAGTCTGAATTTTGAATCCACTCTCATTTTCAACTCTGGCTTTAAATTTCCAAAAAACTTGAGCCACCTCTGATTTGAATTTCAAAAAGAAAATCCAACACATGCGAGGGAAGTCATCAATAAATGCAACATAATAGCGACTACCTTTTAGAGAAGGCGTTCTTTGAGGGCCCACGATGTCAGTATGGATCAATTGCAATTTTCTTGTTGCCCGCCATGTGACCTTAGGAAATGATTTCCTACTTTGCTTTCCAAACTGGCATGCTTTGCAATTTGAAATTTTATCATCGAGTTCAGGAAGATCATTCACCATCTTCTTGGATTTCATTTGTAACAACCATTGATGATGGTAGTGCCCAAGTCTCTTATGCCACACATCTGTAACATTTTCCTTCATTTGAAGAGCAGTTTGCTCCTCCTCTAGTGGATCCAAAGCAAAGCTTTTTCCTTTCATTTTTATTTTGAAAACATTTTTACCATTAGTATCCTTTATTAAGCAAAATTTGTCTTGAAACACAACTTGATAACCTTTTTCAATCAGTTGTCCGACACTTAACAAATTTTGATCAATTTTAGGAACGTACATCACATCAGCAAGGAACTTTGTACCTGAACAAGTTGAAATTGCAACGGTTCCCTTTCCTTCTACATTTATGTACTCGCCATTTCCGATTCGAACCTTTGATGTGTCTGAATTTTTTAATTCTCGAAACAGATCCTTGTCATGTGTCATGTGATTGGTGCAACCACTATCAATGAGCCAGCTATCACTTGATTCAATGCTCGAAAAACATGTAGCAACGAACAATTGATCTTCATCTTCTTGATCAGCAACTTTTGCATCTTCATCGTTTTGCTGATTTTTATTTTTACAAATAACAGCTTCATGTCCCAATTGATTGCATTTAGTGCATTTTGCATCAGGTCTTCTCCAACATCTGAATGGAGGATGACCCTTCTTTCCACAGTGTCGACAAGGTGGAAACGATTTCTTTTGAAATTCATTTCCCTTTTTTTCATTTGCTGATTTTGAAGTTGCTCCACTTCCTTCAACATCTTTCTTCTTGTTTTTGTTCACAAATTTTTTATGCTTGACAAATAAAGCTCTTTCAACAGCACCATCTTGTCTCATGGCTCTTCCTTGCTCCTGTGCTTGCAGTGCATGAAGAATTTCTGTAAGCGAAATCTGAGACAAATCCTTGGTATTTTCCAAGGCTGAAATTGATGCTTCAAATTTTTCTGGCACTGTTACAAGAATTTTTTCAACAATTCTTGAATCAGTAAAAGTAGAACCGAGTAATACGATTTGCAATATTCAGCAATCGATCAGAATACTCTTTGATTGATTCTGATTCTTTCATTTTCTGCAACTCAAAGTCCCGAATTAAATTCAGAACTTTCATCCCTTTGATTCTTTCATCTCCCTCGTATTCCTTTTTGAGATAATCCCAAATCGCCTTTGCTGATTTTAGCGACATAATACGAGTAAAAATTGTAGAAGAAACTGCAGCAAATAAACATGCTTTTGCCTTTGATTTTTTCGTCTTCTTTTCTTTCTGCGCTTTAATTTGTACCACGGTGGGATTGTTTGGAAGAACTGGAACTTCATAGTCTTCTTCCACTGCTTCCCAAAGATCCAAAGCCTCCAAATAAGTCTCCATTCGAACTGCCCAAATTTGGTAGTTCTCTCCATCAAACACTGGTGGAGCAATAGAGATTGAACTTGCTTCGGTTTCCATGAGTATCAAAAATTAACACAGGTCCCTTAAGAAGAAAGCTCTAATACCAATTGTTGGTGTTTACGAAAGACAAAAGAAATAAATTGGAGAAGAAGAAGAGAAATTTTCTGTAGGATGAAAAAAACGAAGAAGAATAGTATTAAACTATTACAGAATACAACACACAGAAGAAAAAAATATTAAAATAACCATAAAAAGAAAACCACTTGCAACTGTTATAAACTGTTTCTTGCAACCGTTATAAACTGTTTCTAAAGCATTTATTTTAACAAAACTATTTGCATTAAGAGAGTGATATGTAGTAGTTGAAAGAGAATATAAAAAATAAACAAAAACCGTGAAAAATTTTAATGGATATCTCGCCAATCGAGCTTTTCGACCTTGAGTTTAGCATAATTCAGATCACCACAATCTAACGTATTGCAATAAAAATATTTGAAAATAGAGAAAAACCTGTCAAAACAAGTATGCAGCTCTCAGAATAACCATAGAACTTGATCAAGAAGGCCTTCATATTATGAACGTCATTAATGGTTCCCAAGAGCTTGAACTTCATGTTCTTGTAAGAAACTCCACAAAGAACTGCTCGTTTTCTCGACGGCTGACGATCCGCTTCGACAATACTTATCGTTCGATCCGAGAAAGATCGGCTTTCCTCTCTCTCTTTTTTCAAGTATTCAGACAGTGTTGTTCTTCTTACCTTCTGCATTATCTTTTTAGAAACTTCGAGTGACCTGTTTATGAGAGAAGGCAATCGAATCCGAGGTTTTCTGTTTTGTTCATTCAGTTTTCTCTGCAACTCCATTGATGTCTCCGGGGTGTCAAAAGGCTGAGAGTGATTTATACTCTGAAGAATGAAAGTTTGAGCAAAAGGAAAGCAAGATGGGAATAAGGATTTCTTTGTTTTTTTTTTTTTTCTTATTTTTCCTTTTAAATTTATTATTTGTTATCATTATTCGGTTTTTTGAGATAAAATCCAAGCATATACCGAAGGTAGAGATCAAACTATTAAGCCAGGACTATGTTCGTACAAGTCAAATACCCATTTTATAAAAATAGTTGTAAGATTAACGTAGGTGGACACAGTTAAATTAGAATCTTTATTCATGTTGATATAAAAATATAAAACTTTACTTTATTCTGGCAGTGTGGGGTAGGTTTCGGACCAGATGCTTTTCTTCTTTGATTTCAATCTTTAAAATTCATACACACTTTGCTTTACAACTTGAAAAACCAAGTATGAGAAAGGGTTACCCTATGTTTTATTTGTTAGCTTTCTTCTTCCTTTTTAATTACCCTATTTCATTACTCGTTCGATGCACTTACGAGATAAGTTTCTTTTCGATATATCATGGAAACATTAATCACACTCAAAACTAACGTGTTAAGAAAGAGCATTATTCGAAAAGTTACTTACAATTAGAAAACTTTAGAAGGAAGCGATGAGAGAGAGTTCTAATAGCCGTAACACAATACTTACATATTTAGATTGTTTACAAGATGAGAGTCCAATATGTCTACTTCATTTAATCTTGTTGAATACATCTCGTATAGAAATTGAGTCAAACCACCTGATCAGATGAAAATCATGGCATGCACGTGTGATGAATTTAACTTGACATCAAGATTTAAATTAGTGACACAAAAGGTGAAAGTCTTTTTTGCCCAAAAAAAAATATGAAATTTATTTTATAAATGACTAGAAACGTTAAAAGGTGAAAGTCTTTTTTGCCTAAAAAAAATATGAAATTTATTTTATAAATGACTAGAAACGTTAAAATTTAAATTGCACTGGTCTCTTTGTATTTGTATCCATACCGTAAGATATAAGATTGTTGTTGTGTAATTATATATTCCATAATCTTTATTGATTTTCTACAGCTCGATTTTTTCTATTATTAGATAATTTTGTATTTATACTTTAATTTTACATGCTAAAATAAAATCTACGTTGGTATTAGTAATGTACATTTTCAACTATTTATATTATCGTAAAATTATTCAACTATGTAATAAACTAACCAGTCAGGGATAAAAATTTAAGAGCATAAAAACAAGAATGCTGTACTTCTTAAGAAGTAACCTTTTCAAGGAGACGAATTCGAGTACTTGCAAAACTTATTCTGCACCATGCACACATAATATCCATTAATCGGAAAACATTACAGAACTGTCAAAATATATCCACCGGCACGTAATTGGATTGAAATTTTCAACAATTGCTCAAACAGTAGGGACACTACTAACCTTCCACCAAACAGAGGATCAAACTGTAATGCCTGCAATTGAAGTTGATGTATGGTCAGAGAAGAAGTCAAATAGAAAAGGTATGTAAATAAAGCTATGAAATTACAATCTCATGAAGGCTCTGCACAATACAAACAACAAACTCAACAAGCTTGAGTTGAATTAAAACCCAATCTAAATCTAGGTGGCTGGTCACAGATGAGACGAAGCCATTTTTTTTCATTTCTTGATCCAAATCGACCAATATCGTATACCAAATATCCTCTACGACATCTAGATTCACTCGTGACCATCCCGGCCTAAGTCACTTTTTGAGTGAAAAGTAACTACATTTGAGGAAGCCGGGATAGGCAATTGAAAATTGATGTGATGTGCAAGGCATACTTTGATTGGTTTAATTGGTTCCTGAGTTGGAAAAAAAGTCGATCTCCAATGTAGGTTTCAAATAAATTGGCTTGGAAAACTGGCTTGATGATGAATTTTTCAGGGGCTCCTTCATGTGCATGCAAGCAATCAAGAAGGGTCGTCTGTCTACCATACAAGGAAGCATTATGACCCAGAATCTGGATTGGTACCTGTTATAGTGGCCCACTGGCCTACGAAACAGATTATTTTACCAAACACATCACCACATCAGACAACAGGACTTTGATGATTCACAAAGGAACCTTTGGAATGGATGAAGGAAAGGTTGGGTATGGCGTAACTTGTGAGTAGACCTGTTTAGAACTGGAAAGATAAGATCAAACAAACCAAAGCGATGTGTTTGGCTCTGTTCGGTTTGCTTATGGGCATGTATAAAACTGATACAAATTTGGATGTTTAGAAACTGGTTCGATGGTTTGGTTCACGGTTTCTCAAGGGGAAAAAGAGAGAACCAACCAAAATCAAGCCGACCTGGTAACTAACTATGAAAACTGGCCCAAACATGCACAACCGGATCAAAAAATGTGTAACCCAGTCCAAAACAATAAAAATAATGCCCAAACCCAGCCCGGTAAATGCGATACAGTTTCTCTGCTGGCCTCTGCAACAGCTAAATTATTCTCCTTTCATCTTTGCAAAGTCTTCCTAGAAAAGGTGCTAGCAAGGAGAATAAATGCTTGCCTACTGACAAGAACGGTTCAATAGTCATAGCCAGTAATGAAGGCAGTTTTAATATAGCAGACGTGCATCAAACATCAGATGTATGAAATAAAACTAAAACATAGATTTATGGAAATTCATCTATTGGAAAAAATATCAATGCGAGGTGGAGATCGAAACAAAAAGCTTTCAAAAGACATTAACATTTTAGTAATTTATGAAAGTTTATTGACATCTAAGCAGAAGCATGCCACAGTCTGTGTAATAGAAAGAGGAATGCATGACATCTGACAACATTTATTGACATCTTCTAACCAGAAGCCTACAATGGACGTCCTGAAGCATCCTTAAAAAGGCGTATAAAAAGAATAAAATCAGAGGGGACTGATGTGTAAGCATGGTTGACATGCGGAAAATTGATTTCCATAAGCAACCGGCTATTTAAGTAGCTTATGAAAGTTCATAAAGAGGACAAAATTTTTTCTTGTGGTGTTTTAATGTGCATTTATTGTGCATAAAAAAAGCTTATGTCATGATAACTAGATCAATCTATTTGTTCGGGGGTAGCTCTTTCGTACTTACTTTTTGTGATTTTTTATTTTTTAATGCAAATCGTCTTTTATAAAAAATGATCACTAGATGAATCTGGTAGAGTGAATTGTCCCAAGTTCCATCCTAAGCTGAACTAGTTCTCCCAGAATAATTCAACATAAAAGAAAGACATTAGGCTTTTTATGTCATTGATATAAAGATTGGAAGTGAGATGATAAGAACCCAAACTATTAATAGAAAAAAGAAATGCATAATAAGAAACTTATTGCATGAGGAAATTTACAGCACAAGAAAGGAAGTGGTTTACCTCAAAGCATAGATATTAAGCATCCAAGGGTGAGCCACCATCTAATAAATTAAGCTGCCCTGAGATTTTTGCTTTGCAATTTGGACACATAAAACCGACTGAATCAGACTGTAATTCAGAGTCCAAAGCTTCATGAGTGAACTCTATTCCACACCACACACAAACAGTCAGCTGATTTCCAACCCCGATGTTTAAAACGACTTCTTGAGGTTCATACTGACTTGAAGAAGTAAATGTTTGAGTTTCTATACAGTTTATCAAATCCATTGGAACCACTGGCAGGAGAGATTCTTCCTCGTTTATAAAACTATACTTAAAAGATTCTAATTCTTCCAATTTCAGTTCCTCCAGCGCTGTTAAATTTTCCACTTTCTTGTCTATAGAAACCCCTTCTGCCTGTCAATTTAATTAGAACAAAAAAAAAAAAAAAAAAACATTTCATCAACTATTAATCAAATGTAAGGTTTACCAATTTTACACTGTTAAACTTGTCTGTCTTTCATTGATGTAACTAGTTTATCATTTTAACTAGTTATATAAAATTATAATTATTCTACTCGTGAATGAACAATATGTGAGAGAGTAAGTTTAATAATGTAAATTAGAATGCACAACCAACATTAATCTAGAAAAACAGAACAAACAAAACAGGTTGAAAAGAATTCAGGACCAGGGAAAAACTTCGTTACAACCACATTTTATTGAATAGTAAGCTGTTCAGTACCGTACTTACCCTTTCAAAGAGGAAGAAAATGGGTGGGAAATAGAGAGGAATGTATTGATACATGAAAACCTTCAGTAGACTCAAAACTTTATCTTACCAAAAGCAATTCATTATAAACTTGTACTGAATTCAAGAGAATCGCGTTATCAGAGAAAAAGAGTTACAGCCTTATTAAAGAGAAGGAAAAAAAACAAGCTATGGGAAATACTGAATGTACAATCAAATCTTTACAAGCTAGGAAATGATATAAAACAAGGAGATTTTAAAAATATGCACAGATTAACAGTCCATTTCAGTTTCTACACCTTTGTTTCGAGGAGTCTGATTTTTTAAAATCTTCAACAACTTGTAAGAATCCAAATTCAAGGGAAAAAATATCTTCAACAACTTATGCGAGCCAAATGATGAAAAAACAAGCAGATAATAAAAACGCCGACTGTATGCCTAAGAACGCACCTAATTATTTTTGACAACATTAATTATGGCAGTGATTTTAATTTCTCTAACTCTGAAAATAAAGCAAAGAGTTGAAAACTTGCAACAACAAATATTCCAAGGGCATTTATAGGGCAAGCCAGTCATAGTCATAGCATTGAAAATTTAAGAATGAGGGAAAGGATAAAGTGATTCCATCCAAATTATACAGATATTATAAAAAGTTTGGTACCTCATCTGCAAGAGTGTTGATCGCGGGTAAACATTCAGGCGGTGAGACCATAACAATCGAAGTCTCTGGGCGTGCAGATTGGACTATATGTTCATCAGAAGTTTGTCTAACTGACCTTGCATCAATCTCATTCATTGATGTGTTAAAGCTTGTGTTAAAACCAACATGAAAGTCACTCCCATTTCCTATTCTCAAATCATTCTCATAATCTTCAAACAGACCAGCGCAAGGATAATTTGTAACGGTTTTCACATCAAAACTACTTTGATTACTGGTTGGACAAACTTCATGGGTATCAAAATTTCCTTCTAGTTGATTAACAGCCGGATGAATTTCTTCAGCAGCACATGTATCCCCATCCTTCGCTACATGTACTTCTGATGGATTAATGTCATGAGTATTGGCAGGTATGATACTGTCATTATCAAAACCAGAATCAATTTTACTATCTGAATACTGACAAGAATTATCAATTTTCAGAGTGTTTTCATGAGTAATATTAGGATCACTATCTTCGTGATCAAGAGCAACATCAGTCATGCTATCTTCCACTTCTTCTTGCAGACTTAAAGGAGTACTAGTGTCTACTTCCTGATCGGAATTAGCAAGAGGAATTCCTGGTGAAGAAACCATGCTGAGATTTTCTGGAAGGGATCCTGAGTTCAGCTCATGATGAGGTCTAGCGGCAGAAGTTTCCAGAATAGAATTGTGAGCAATCTCGATTAAAGCATCCATTTTAGAGATCTTAGAAGGTAAGTCCTCGATCATATGAACTTCTTCTTTTTGCGATGGCACTTGACCTGGAAATTCTTCAACTTTCCTCACATAGTTTCGCACGTGGATTCCTACATGACCATTGTAACGACGCCTTTCTGAAAATACTTTGTGGCAAAACTGGCATTCATATTTACCATCTTTAATAATCACTCCATCGCCAACAGAAGAACCAAGTCTGTACCTCCTTGTAGTCCGCTGATGAAAGGAAAGAAGATGTTGGAGATACAAGTCCTTCTCATCAAATGTCATGCTGCACTTATGGCATTCGAATAGGTCATGTATTTTAACCTCAGCTAGGTTTTCAATCCCTGCTAAAGTGACATCCTTTCTATGCTCATTAGACTTGGACCTACTGGGTAAAGTTGAACTAGAAATTACAGCCAACCTCTGATTGTCCATATTATTAAAACCTACAGGCTGATACACACGACATATACTTTATATAACATCTTAAACATATGTGTGTGTATATATACACACAAACACACAACGTCTTAAATATATGTATGTATATCTATATATATAATATTTGTGTGTATTTTCACTTACATTTTCGACAGCAACCACATTGTCCTGATGTGCACTATAACCCTTTTGACTGCCTCCTGGCTGGACACTATTGAACCCAAAAATTGACTGCAAAAATGAAGATACTTCCTTGCATGTGATAAAATGTTGTCCAGTTGGGCTGCAAAGATATTAAATTAATTAACTTGTAACTTGCTAGGACCTTCATAGAGTATATATTGTTGTTAATGGGTAATCCAGTACAATTCCAATTCCAAACTAGAAACTACATCATGTACAAAATAGAGTTTCTTTATCTTGGCTTAATCCTATGCCATATAATCAAAATGTCAAAGAGACTGTAATTAGTCGAAGGAGCTGCATTATGCAGTACCACATGATATCTAACAACATGAAGAAAAACAAGTTACTAGTTAAAGTGTTTTCAACACTCTTTTTCCATATATCAGGATTGATAAGAAAAGTTCTAAATTGTTACAAATTTGACAGTAAGGAAGAAAAACAATGGAAAACCTTATGTATCGCCGACAATAAATCCAAGCACGACCCTCCTTCCGTTTTAGGCCAAGCAAAAGCTTCCAACCAACTGGTAAGAGATCTCCAAATTCAACTGCATCCACAATCTTCCTCCTTTTCCTCCTACTACCCCATTCGCCACCCAAATCTCTCATGAATGCCAACAACTCCTCCTCACTCTCCAATCCAGCAGTCCTCCTCATCAATTCCTCACCAAAAGGATCTTCTGCATTCGCCAAAGCCAAAAGATCAACCTTTTTACCGTCTTTATCTACAGGTTTCAAACTTTTTCGGAAATTCTCGTCCAAGTTCACATGAACTTTTGGTTTTCTCCCTCTCTTCCTCTTTCTCTCACCTCCAAAACCCAGCAAACTTCTCACTCCATTCACATTCCCCCCCTCTCTGCTTCCGAACTCCCATCCTCCATAGTGATTTGTGCCAAGACTACCTGCTGGGGAATCAAACCTCGACGAATTTAGCTGTACACCATCGAATTTGGGATCATTAGCAATCCAACTCTTCAGAAAGTTTATTATCGTGCGATTTTCAAATCTTTCGGGATCATCGGGAGAGGCAGGAGGCCACTTAAGAGTAGGTAGAAGCCCCGCGACTCTAGGGCGGTGGCCGGTTGCAGGGGTGGCAGACGCGGAAGAAGAAGAGTAAAATTCTGATTTGCGCGGCCGAGAATACGTCTGTCGACGCGATCCAGCACTCTCATTGAAGAGGGAGCGATCGATTTTGGGGACGACGAGGTCGTGGGTGCGACGGAGGTCGAAAGCGGACGGGGAACAGAGAGAGAGGGCATGGAGCTCGGATTGGGAATGAGTGGTAATGTCAATGTGGGTTAAGGATTCTAGTTTGAGGCATGAAGTCGGAGGTGACGGGTAAGGAGGGACAGCCGCCATTGTCAGCGGCGGAGATCTGGAGGACGGTGGTCGCAGCAAAGGTGAAGAGCGCAGACAGAAGATATTTTATACCGCGTCACGTGAGAGAATAATTAATAGGGAAAAATCAAATTTCAACCTCAAACTATAGGGGGGCAAAATGAACCATAAACTATGTTTTGTCATAACTAAAATCTTAAACTATCTCCACCAAACAAGTGAGAGCTCGCCGCTGTTTAAGTGAGGGCGACCGCACTTCGCAAGATGGTGGCCTCCGCAGTAGCCCGCGTTTTACGCGCAGCCGCTCGCGAGCGACCTGTTTGTTTAAACTGATGGGGAGTATTTCTCTGGCGACTAGGCCTTTCTTCATGAAGACCTCCACGAATAGGTTTTCGCAAGGGCTTTGTGCATTAGAAGTGGATTCAATCTCGGAGTTTGTTGAGCAGCACTTCGTGCATTTGATCGTGACGATATTATGTCTGAAATATTGGTGCATTCGATATCCGCATATCTGGACGAGGAGCTTCGTTCATTATGGGATTAGAAGATGATGAGGTGAAAAGTCGGTCTTAACGCGAATCATGTTTCCAAAATATGTGTCTGGGCAGGAAGTATAGTTCTTTGAAAGAAATCAGAGAAGAAATGGTAGATTATGCATTGAAAAATAGGTACGAAATAAAAATTTTGAAAAGTGAGAACCATCGATTGACTGCAGCATGTTAGGAGGGATGCCAATGAGGGTTCCACGCGTCAAGGATGCAAGATGAACTTAGCTTCCAAATAACATTATATGGAAAGTTGACACGCTACTTGCAAAATGAGTGGCAAACTAGTATTTGAACAAATTCAAGAGTCAGCTTACCTGAGATATTCCTTCTATTGTTAAGATAGTCAGAAATGATTTCAGTGTCAATATTACATCAAGTCTTGCCAAAAGAGATAGGAAGGAAGCCCAAACACAGAATGAAGGGAATTGTGACAAACAATATAAACTAAAACGGTCGTACGAGGATGAAATTATTAGATCCAATCCTGGCAGCACAGTTAACATTAGCATACTAGGAATGATTCTAAGTCCAAACCCATATTTGAGAGAATGTACATGTGTATTGCTGCATGCAAGTGGAGTCTCCTTGAATGTGGTAGACCCATCATTTGTTTGGGTGACTGTCATTTGAAAGACTCATATCTCGGCCAGCAGTTAGCATTGATGGCAATGATGAAATTTATCCGGTTGCTATAACGGTGGTGGAAGCAGAATGTACAGACTCATGGTCATGGTTTCTAGAATTATTGCTGATAAATATACAGAGTGAGGAGGGACGTGGGTGAACATTTGTGTCAGATCAACAAAATGTATTTTCTCTTTGATGTGAATGCTATGCATTTTATTTGAACAATTAACTTATTGTGCGTTAACTTTTTGTAGGGGTTGGTGGTTGCTATGGACAAGCATGTTAGGCCAGCTGAACATCAATTTTGCCTCTGACATTTATATGTCAATTTCAAAAAAAAAAATTCGGATTAAGTTCTACAAAGATGCAATGTGGAACGCATCTAGGGCTACCACAACAAAGCACTTTGAAAATGAAATGAAAAAAATGCAGTTTGATTGATGAAGCAGCATACACACATATAAAAGCCATCGATCCGAGAAGTTGAGCGACACATGCTTTTAGCACGATTCCAAAGTGCGACATAAGCCTTAATAACTTGAGTGAGTCATTCAATGCATGCATCCTACCAGGTAGGGACAAACTGATTATGACTATGTTCGAGATGATTAGACAGAGGATTATGTCCAGAATTGTCAAAAGACATGAAAAAATGGCTAACTCGACAGAGTTAGTATGTTCTCACCAAGAAGAAGCTTAGTAAAAACTACATGTTGCAGCTCGAAATTGGAATCTAATGATGGCAGGAGGTGCTCAGTTTGAGGTCAGCATCTGAGCAAGATGCATCCTATGTGGTCTTGAAAATCAAATCCTCGTTTACTTTCACTATACCCATCAGAGCCAGAGTACAGTGATTGTACACGTCCCCACCCTTTTCTTTTCTCATAGGCTCGCTTGAGGGTATTTGTAACAAATTAGAGTTTTAAATTTCAAATTTGAAAATTTCTCAAATCAAAGTCAAAAACCTAATCTAAGATTTAATTCCTACAATCCCTAAGATTCAAATAATCGAATGAACCTAGCTTGAAAATCATCCAAAAACAGAAGAAGTTTGGATTTACCAAATACAAATCCGAGTGAATCTCGAATTTGGAGGAAATTTCACCTCTGAAAATCTGGGGTTTGGAAGAAAATATTGTTCTGGTTAGAAAATCCGAACTGAACTCAGATTAGTCCAAAATGTCAAAGTCCTAGTGAACGCTATGTCGAGTCCCGTGATGGTCCCGACGGGTCGGGGTCGTCACAAATTGTGTTATAAAATCATTGATCAACAATTTGATACAATTGATCAACAAAGTAGTGAAATCATTTAATCCTCAATACTATTATGCATATGATGCCTACGATAACTGCAAAGCGGTGACACAATCCGAGGATGTAAAGGTTGGATTTTCAAATATAGAGCACGATGAATGGTGAAAAACAAATAGCATCATTTGCACCATGCAAAACCCTAACACAACCGAGGGACCCAAATCTACGAGTATGCCAACCACCGAAATTGCGAAAACGACTGGATCTCCCTATTGATAAAATTACACAATGAAATTACACCTTTCGCCACAAGCAATACAAGAAATTGATACAATAAATTCTTAGTTACCAATTTAATCTTACTTTAGTTTTATTTAAACAATGAAAATGGAGATTTTTATATAGTTAAATTGACTAATAAATCAAAATAAAAAATGAAAAACAATTTAACTTAATTAAAATCCAAGACTACAATTTTCCCTCAACAATCTACCTAATTAGATTATGTATCTTTTGTAATTATTAATTCATATGAGTAAGTTAACCGAGAAACCCTAATTATCTATCTCTTTAAATGATTAGTTAGAAATACGTTCAATTCACTATATTCGTGAATAAAAATAACAAAGCTTCATTAAGTTATATTCTCAATTATGTTGCACACGTTATTCGAGTATATTTTTATCATATACAAACTCACGATTTCTACTCGATAATAGCATGTTATACTATTCATATATAACATGTAAATCTTTTTCTAAAATTCTTTACATGTGATAACTTGATGATGTATCAAGACCCAAGCAAGCCCACATTTTATTTCTATGTATTTTAAATTCAATAACTTTTGTTATGTTTCATGTTGTTAAATGGCGAGATTTTTAATTAACACTTGGGTAGAGTACGTTGTAGTTGAGTTTGAGTTCTTGACTTGGGTGAATTAACCCTAGATGTGCACTATTAAGCTCTCTTATAGCTCTTTTTGTAGTAGTTGAATTTTGGAGGCTGAAAAATAGACAAACATAGTTTTCTCTGTTAGACTTTCAAAGTTTACTTTTTGAGTTTTTTTTTTCTTATCAACTAAGTTGGTGAGCTTGTTTCTGGTAGATAATGGCGGCTACGTCTACTCTCTTCGAGTAGAATCAATAGCAAGTCACCAATTCACCTTTTAAATATGAAAGAAACTTAGCTTTTGAATTGGTTGTTTATATTTTTTTTATCAAGATTCTATCATTTATGTATTGTTTTTTTCGTTATTCTACCATTCCTTCATCATTTCATCATATTTTCTTTTTGGGTTTTGAGTTTAGTGGCTTGAAAATCATATTTTCTTTTTGGGTTTTGAGTTTAGTGGCTTGAATGCCAATTTAAGCTTCATCCTTTTGACTTCTAGTCACCCACTGATATAAGTCTTGAAAAAAAGTTATTATACAAATATTTTTTATGTATATATATTGCTAAAAATTAGTGGTGAATTAAATAAAAATGTACAATCTGTTAGAGAATGCTATAACATCAAACACATTATCTTTTTTTTATGAAGATAGTTATTATTCTTTCTATTTTGAAGAAGATTTATTACTAATTGATAATTATTGTAGAATCATGCTGATGTGGAAGATACTCATTACAAAAAAAAAATGTTAGGATTATTCAAATAAAAGAGGAAAGAGGAGAGAAATTGCTAAAAATATGGTAGAAATCTAGAGTTGAGAAATTCAAGGGAAGAAAGAGAAAATTTGTTTAGGAATTTTGACTTTTGAATTTTGAATTATGGCAGCAAAGAAGAAAGAGAGAATATTGACAAAAGAGAATAAGAGGATTTTTAAATTTAAAATTTAAAATATCAGACGTGAAATGAGTAATTTTGGAAGACTTTAATAGGTAGACAACTCGAAAAAGAAAAAAACATGGATGGGAGAACAAGAACAAAATTTTTTCCTCGAAGGTTGATACAAGACCTTGTTGCTGCGACTTCACCGCAATATCGTATCGCACAGAAGATTTTTGATATTTTTTATATGATGATTTCTTTTTCTTTCTCTTTTTTCTTGTTCTTTTATGAGCTAATTCTTTAAGTGACTAAGATGAGAGAGTACCAAACTAAATAATTTCTTATGACATGTTGCAATATTAAGTTGAATAATTCAATATGTGCTATTTATTATTTTATTCAATGTATGTCACAAGAATAAAGATTAAGATTTCTATTTTATATGCCATAAAATAGAAATTATGATTTGTATTAAATTGCATGAATTATTAACTAAGGTGACATGTGTTAATTCTAAGAATTTTCATATCGATTTGCTTAATTCTTGTTACTATATATGATAGTATTTCATTGAAATTCGAAGTAATATTTATTTTTCATAAGATTGAAAGAAAATATAAAAAGAATTAATTAACTATGTCAAGTTTTGGTTCAAATAAAATTTTCTTAGTCCTTTGATGTTACAACATTCTTTACAACGTTTTTAGAAAAGAAATTATTTAGTGAGAGAAATCAATTCGAAGCCATACTTCTCTTATTCAATTCTCAACTCTATTTTAATATTCTCTTTTTATTTGGTCAATATTTTAGCTTTATACTCAATTGAATTTATTTTACATTGATTTAAATTTTGATAATTTTATCGGGAATTGACTTTTACTTGTCACTTACTAATTGTTTGTGACAGGTGCATTTGTGTGGTGTTTGTTTTTGCACAACACCCACTAATCCTTTGCAGTCGACTCTCTACTCCATTCTTCCATTTAACTTCTCCTCGGACATTCGCATTTCCATTTGAAAGTCCTCTTTTAAGACACTTTCTCATCGTTCATTTCCGAGCGCCTGCCTTGAACTTTAGAAGCCCACTCTCGAGTGCCTTTTGCAACCCAGTTGTTCCTCCTTCGTTTGAGGTCACTCATACACATGCCTATTTTTCATTTTTGTGTCATTTGATATCAGCGCTAAATGTGATTTCCCATGGGTTATATTTGCTTTTATTGGGGAATTGTTATTGTTGGATATTGTGGAGATGACTACTAGGAGGTGGATTGCTTTTACTGTTGCTGATTCATCAGGAGAGGCATCACAAACCGACAATAAGTATGCAACTCAAGGTCAGTTTAATATAACACCTCCTTTTGCTGGACCAAGAGGTAAAGGTGGATGCAAAGAGGGTTGAAGAACAACTGAGTTTGTCAAGGATGATGAATGAGGTGACTTCAATGAGCAGCCCTTGATGAGTTTCCATAAAAGGTCACCGAATTCCTGATTAAATGAGAGTACAGGTTCCACCTTTCACAGGTATTAGTTATGGAGAAGAGAACTTGGATTGGATTCAAAAGGTAGAAAAAATAGTTTAATGCCAAGAATATTTATAATTAAGAAATGTTAGATTTGTTGCTCTCGGCAATACATACAGGAAATATATTTTCATATTCGGAGTTTGGTCTAAGGGGTTTTGTGTGTTCATGACTACATTGCCAAGTTTGAGACTTTAATGATCAACTGTGAGATTGATGAGCCTAAGAAGCAAACTATTGGACGATTGGACAAAGGAATTAACAAACACATAAGAGATATAGTGAACTCCAACTTACAATACCTTGGAGGGTGTTATTCATTTAGATATTCAGGTAGAGAGACAGAGAAAACAAGGATTAAACCTCCATTCTAGTAAACCTAGCAACCCCAAAAGAGTCATTGAGAGTAAAAGTTGACAGAAGGTTGTCTCTCAATAATGCCCAGAGAATGAGAAAGCAATTGAAGATCCAACCTTTCTTTGGAGCCGGGCTTTAAGTGTTTAGGCTTTGGACACATTGATTCTCAATGCCCTAATTGCAAGGCGATAAAATTGTGCGGAGAATCAAGTAAGATTGAGGTGAGGATGACAGTGAAATTCTTGTGAATGGGAGAGGAATCAGATGATAAGATTATTTATCTACTAGAGAGTATTCTACTTATGATTATCAAGTACGACCATTCAAGTTCAGGAAAAAAATAATTATAGAGAAAATATATTCAACTCACGTTGCTAGGTTAATGATTAGGTAAGCTCTCTCATCATTGATAGTGGTAACTATTTTAATGTGGCTTATATATTATTGGTGGATAAATTAAAACTATCACGACCTGAAGGTGGATCTAGAAAAAAACGCTGGGTCGAACGACACGATCTTCACGAAGGACTCGATCACCCAACCCAAAGTTCAGTTCATAGCAAAAGACTTGAAACAAAATTAAAAGATATAGCAACTAATGTAATTCAAATAGTACTGTGCAAGGAAATAAATTGTGAAATACCCAAATATAGAATTCCAAGCTAATTTAAGAGAGAAAATAAATGGAGTGGATCTCACCAAGAAATGAAATAAATCACTCAAGATGGAAGGGAAGGAAAGAAAGAAAATCTGCTTCAACGAACAACTACCTTTTGCCTGAAAAATAGAAGTCTTTTGGGGTGAGTGACTGACTCAATATGGATAAAGTTTTACATTCAATAATGAAATTAAGAAAATGTGGGAGCATGCAAAGTGTAAAACATTTTCATTGATAAATGAACAATAGAGCTACATTAAAACCTTTCATTATAGTGTAGTACAAAAGAAAAATAAACCCTACTGTATATCATGAAAAATCTAAGTCAAATAGAAATACTCACGAACTCTGGGCACACTATGCTATAGACATATATATTTATAATGGCGATATTCGATGATTGCTAAAGCCATAAAAAATAAGACCTTGATAAGATTTAGAGTTTTGCACCTAAGGTGACATGCCTCAAGGCCCGATCACTAAGGTCTGAAGAATCTAATTAACTTACTCATGCCATATGTAGGTGAATTCCTCAAAGCCAAAAATATATTTGATCACACGCCTCAAGATAGAGAAAAGACATTTCATTCACTTAAATGGAATAAACCCGAGTTCACATCAACCCAAGAAGAAGGGATTTGTCTCCCTTGATCAACAATTATTGTAACCTTTTTTATTTGTGTTTATTTTACGTATTGGAGGGTATGATGTAATTTACAAAGATATGGAAGGATTCTTTATTTCAAGGGAAGATAAGAAAGAGTTCCTTAGTAATTTACAAAGATAAGGAAAGGTTCCTTATTTCAAGGGAAGATAAGGAAAGGTTCCTTATTTCAAGGGAGCGCGCACGCCCATTCGTTCATCTTTTCATTTAATTCTTACTTTAGCTTTTAGCCTATGTTTTATTTCAAGAGAAGTTTATTAAAGAAACCTCGAGACTCTTATGTTTGACAGATTTGATTGAATAGAAAAATTGAGGTTTTCCTCTCCTAAAAGTCGAGTTCTTCCTTGGAAGGTTTCACGTGGCTATTCTTCCTTCCCGGGATTAATTGTCGTTAAAATTATCTTCATATTGTGAGTCTAGTGAAGATTCTTATGAGTGCATTCCTTTCTACCGTCTTAGTTGAAGGTAGAGTGTAAACATAAGGGTGTACGAACTCTCAAACCGCCTCGTTGGAGTTCTCCTAATCTATTGGAGACAAGGTCGATAGGTATCCTATTTAGTACCTTAATTGAACCAACTAGGGTCTTAAAGTTATCGTTTTTTTTTATTTTGCTTCCGCATCGCGTCAATTAGTATCAAAGCCTCGAAACTTTCTTGGTGAATTATTTATGGCTATCCTTTGTTGCAAATTGGTTATCGAACATGATGACGAGGAGTGGTGCTCAACGTAACAAAAACAAAGAGGCAAATCTACAAGGTGATCAACTGCCTATGGTGCCTATTTCGGTTGAAGAAGGATCGAGTTATCAAGGCCAAATCAATGAATTAAGTGGCCGATTTGATGACATGAATTTAAAGTTTGAAACTTTATTGAGAAAGATGGATGAGGATCATGTACGAGACCGTGAAAGAGCTGATAAGGACCGTGCACGAGATCGTGAAAGAACCAAGGCCTTATTAAGAAAATTAAGGGAGGGCCGAGTAAGGGAATTTCAAACTCTTTTGCCTAGGGGAAGGGCCGAGCCTCCAAGAAGAAATTTCCATGAACCAACCATTGACTTGGATAGTAAAGTGGAATCCGTGGAGGGTGAATTTCATAACCTTCCTAATAGGCACGGTTATGATGATGACTTGAAGCACATCAAAATATCCATTCCACCTTTCAACAGTTCTTGCAATGGAGAAGCCTTCGTAGAGTGGGAAGGAAAAATAGATAACATTTTTGAGATCTACAACTATACCGAAAGGAGGAAACTCCAATTGGTGTCTCTCGCACTCTTCGGTTATGCCAACTTATGGTGGGACAACACAAAGACCATACGATTGCCCAACAATGAAGGGCTGATTACTACTTGGCATGCCATGAAGACCCTTATGAGGGGTAGATTTATTTCTTACCAATATAGGCAAGAGCTATTCCTCCAAATACAAAATTTGAAGCAAAATTCCCTCAATGTTGATGACTATGTGGCTGAGGTTAAATCACTCAAGATTAAGAGTGGTGTAGTCGAAATTGAAGAGCAAACCATTGCACGATTTGTGAGAGGATTAAATCGAGAACTTGGAGATGTAGTCGAGCTTCAATCATGGTCCACTATGAATGATGTGATCCAACTTGCCATAAAAGGTGAAAATGCAAGTAAAAAGAAAGGAAGGAACTTTAATCCTCGGTTTGCACCAAAAATCGAGAACCATCCCAAATTTGTCTCCTGAAACAGAAGAGAAGAAGCATATTCCAAACATTGGGCCACAAAAGAAGAAAAAAGGAAGAAGTTTGTCGATGAAAGCACTCGGTTAAAGACTAGAGAAATCAAATGCTTCAAGTGCTTAGGCCATGGTCACATAATGACGCAATGTCCTAATCAAAGAGTCATGGTTCTCAAAGGAGACTCAAAGAAAGGCTTAGATCCAGAGGAATTAAGTAGTGAAGAAGAAAAGGAAGGCGAAGACAATGAAAATTTTTACGTTCAAGAGGATTCAATTCTTTTGCCCGAGGGGCCAATGATGATAATTAGGCGCACTCTCATTGTAACACCCGAGAATTTTCTATTTTGTGCGTCGCCTACAATTTGACGTGTTAGGAGAGTTTAATTATATAAGTTTGAGGTTATGCATTGAGGAGGAGAAAAGAGAGAAGAAAAAGAGTTGAAATTCAAACCAAAGGGTTTGAAAAGTCAAACCTATGAACCAATGAAATGCAAAGGAATTTATATGCATTAAATTGAATGGAAAGTGATGAATTTTGAAGTGGTTTTCACGTTGGCTTTTGAAGGAAGAAAAGGTGTGGTAGATTTGTAATTTTAAAAAGTTAAATGGAGGAAAATTAAAAGTAAATGAAAGTTATGGTTTAAAGTTAGGTTTTCATTCCTTTTTCTTCATCTTCATCGACTTCTCTTGCTCTCCTCCATAGCCGCCTCTCTTCCTCCTTCTTGCTTCATTTCTTCAAGTGATTGCAAGGTAAATTTACATGGGTTTTAGTTTATGTGCTATGGGATGAAGTTTGGAAGAGTTTTTAGGGTGTTTTAGGTAGTTTTAGGGAGAGTTGGAAAACCCTAGGTTAGGGATTCCGAAAATTGAGTCTTGATGTTAGATTTCTTTCTTATTTTGATGGTTTAGTTGTTAAATGACTTGGTTTAGGTAGATTTGAGGGTTAGATTGAGGATTGGTGAAGTGTTCCACAAAAATGGTTGAAGAACACTAAAGGGCCGATTCTGTCTTTGGGAATTTCGGGCTAGCCAAAGTGTTTGTTTGGTTAATTTGAGTGATTCAATGGATAGTAGACGTGTAGAGGTTTCCGAGTTGGGGTGGCACGTCGAAATCCGTTGAAAAACGAGAAAGTTATGACCGTTTGAAGTTGGACGGTCAATTTTGGTGTCAAAAATCGGGTTTTGAGTTAAGTTGTGGGTTTAGGTTAAATGTGTGATTATTTAGTTTGTTATTAAGTGAATTTTCGTTATTTGTTAGGTGATCGAACGTGTGATTTAGTTGGACGAAGTGAACGTATCGAGCAACCAGGTAAGTAGTGGTAGCTTTCTTTCGCCTTCGGGCCTACACCATGGAACAGTAGGGTTATTTATTTCGTGTTGTGTTTTGTTGGGTTTGGTTGCATAATGGTTGACGTGCATCATTGTTTTCAATAATGAAAATACGAGTTGTTTTTGCATGGCTGGTTGTGAGTGTGAACGTAATCAGATAAAGTGAATGGTAATGAATCTCAAATAGTGTGCCTTGTCGAGATACGGTGCTGGCAGTAGCACCCCGAAGGAAACTCTATGAGAGACCGGCTAAAATACGAGATCTGGAATAGTGTGCCTTGTCGGGATACGGTGCTGGCAGTAGCACCCCGAAGGGAACTCTATGAAGGATGGTTGGCTAAAATACGTAAAGGTCGTGAGTATGAATTCCTAGACGGTCATAGGATTCTACAATCGACGAGGGAGATTATGCATGGCCATCCTAGACAGTTATGAGATGTGAGCTATCTGGTCTTGCTCTGGTGATTTCGAGTTTGGCCGTCCTAGACGGTTATGGGATGTGTGCCTACTCAAATCACACGGCTTATGAAACGAATAATGTAATGAACAGCAACGAATAGCAAATAAACACAACTGAGTGGTAGAAACTGCATGTATTAGGTTGCTTGCATTGTGTAGTAGTCTCATTCGTTACTCCCTACTTGCTAAGCATTAGGCTTACGTTTTGTGTTCTGTGGTGTAGGTGACGAATTCTGTTCAGGTGAGGTTGATGAGACAGCTGAGGTTTAGGCTGCAGTCGGAGGAGTACAGAGTCTGCCGGTGCAGGCTATTGTAGGGGCGTCTCGATTACTATCGTCCTCGGGTATTCTGTGGGAATGTTGTAAATGGTTTGGTAAGCGTTTTGTAAGGCTTTTTAGTTTAAAACAACTTCGATATATTGGGTGTTTAGTACGAATATTTACGAAAATGTTTTGGTAGTGAATTTTAATGTTTTGAGTTGGGAATATTGTGTTTAATGGTTATGGTATTTGGGAAGTTGAAAACATATATTTTCGTGTGTTTGGTTTCAGGGTTCGGTATAAAGAAATTTAGGCGTTATGTCGCCCGTTTCGGTTTTAAACTATTTAACGTCGGGTTATGTTCGCTATTTTTTTTATTTAATCGTTTGAAGTCGGTTTTCTATAAAATTTACGGGATTTGAAGATTTAGGTGTCGGGAGTGTGTGGTTAAAATTTCATGGATTTTGGAGAAGTTTAGCTTAAGGAAAAGTGGATAAACAAATTTGCATACAGGTGTTGACATTTACTGTTCACAGTGTTGAAAAAGTGTCGACACCAAATACAAGGTGTTGACACTTACTGTTCACAGTGCTGAAAAAGTGTCGACACCAAATACAAGGTGTCGACACCTTTTGCAAAGAAAGGGGACCCGAGAGCAAAACTGTTTTTAAAGTGTTGACACCTACTGTTCATAGTGTCGACACTTTACTGTTCATACTTCAAATTTTAACGTTTTGATGCTTATTTCAAACCAGTTTCAACCCTATATTTTCCGACACATTTTAAACATATTTTAGACACATTTCCCAATAAAATTTTAGGGTTCGCAAAACCCGGAACCGAGGCGAATAATTTTATGAAAATTATTTTAATTAACATTTTAAACGCGGGATTGGATTGCAACGTAGCGCACCGAACCGGGGCGGGTTCGGGGCGTTACACTCATGACAAAGCAAAGTGAAGAACAATGCCAACGAGAAAATATCTTTCATGGCTGATGCTTCATCATGGATAAGCTTTGTACTCTCATTATAGACGGGGGAAGTTGCACCAACACGACTTCAAGGAAACTAGTGGATAAACTTGGCTTGAAAACCACCAAGCATCCTACTCTTTACAAATTGAGATGGTTGAACGACAAAGATGATGTAAAGGTGGCCGAGCAAGTAAATGTAGAATTTACCATTGGGAATTACAAAGATAAGGTGTTATATGATGCGGTCCCTATGAGTGCAAACCATCTTTTACCCGGAAGACCGTGACAATATGATCGAAAAACAACACATGATGGTTTCACAAATTATTATTCATTCCACCACAAAGGTGGGAAAATCAATCTCATTCCTCTCCAACCTGATCAAGTTGCACGAGATGATGAGACAAGAAAGAAAAATATGGAGAAAACTAATCTTTTCCTATCAAAAAGGGAATTGAGAAGTTCTCTTCTCGAATGAGGACCTATTTTCTTTATGCTTTTTCGAGATTGAATGGAGAATTTGGGAAGTGTTCCTCAAGCCATGCAAAACCTCCTTCTTACGTATTAAAATGTGTTTCTGGAGGAGTTACCACAAGGGTTACCATCTCTCCGTGGCATTTAGCATCAAATTGATCTCCAACCGGGTAAAGTACTTCCAAATCGGCCGGCCTATCGAATGAACCCCGAGGAGACAAAAGAATTGCAACATCAAGTGAGGGAATTGCTTAAAAGGGGATATATAAGAGAATCCATGAGTTCTTGTGCCGTGCCCTCACTTTTGGTGTCCAAAAAGATGGTTCCATGCGAATGTGTGTGGATAGTAGAGTCATCAACCAAATCACAATCAAGTACTGTTTTCCTATTCCAAAACTTGACAACATACTCGATGAGTTAAGTGGAGCATTGTTCTTTTCAAAGGTGGATCTTAAGAGTGGGTACCACCAAATTTGAATGAAGGAAGGGGATGAATGGAAGACGACTTTCAAAACCAAGTATGGTTTATTCGAATGGCTAGGAATGCCCTTCGGCCTCTCTAATGCACCAAGCACTTTCATGAGGCTCATGCATTATGTACTCAAGGATTACTTGGGCAAGTTTATAGTGGTGTATTTTGATGATATCCTCATGTATAGCATGGATTTCGAATCTCATGTGGAACACATCGGCATTCTTTTCAACACTCTTCGAGTTGCTAAGCTTTATGGCAATCTCAACAAATGTTCATTTGCTCAACAAAAGGTGAACTTTCTCAGTTTTATTATCTCCAAAAGCAGCATGGAGGTGGATAACTCAAAGATATTGGCAATCAAGAGTGGCTGATTCCAACCAATATTTTTGAGTTTGATCTTTCGGGAAGAGATTATGGAGTATCGGGCACTTTGAATGTACAAGACTTGTTACCGTATGTTGAAGACCATGAAGAGGAGGTGATGGATCAACAAATAGATTTGAGGACAAATCCTCAATTACCCGGATAGGATGATGTGCCTCAAGGCCTGATCACTAGGGCCCGATCCAATAAGCTAGTTAACCTACTCATGTCATATGTAGGTGAATTTCTCAAAACTAAGAGTATATTTAATCACACGTTTCAAGATAGAGAAAAGACATTTCATTCACTTAAGTGGAATAAACCCGAGTTTACATCAACTCAAGAAGAAGGGATTTGTCTCCCTTGATCAACAATTATTGAAACCTTTTTTATTTGCATTTATTTTACGTATTTAGAGGGTTGCATGCATGAGAAGATATGATGGTAATTTACAAAAATAAGGAAGAGTTCCTTATTTCAAGGGAAGATAAGGAAGAGTTCCTTATTTCAAAGGAAGATAAGGAAGAGTTCCTTAGTAATTTACAAAGATAAGGAAGTGTTCATTATTTCAAGGGAAAATAAGAAAGAGTTCATTATTTCCAAAGGAAGATAAGGAAGAGTTCCTTATTTCAAAGGAAGATAAGGAAGAGTTCCTTATTTCAAAGGAAGATAAGGAAGAGTTCCTTATTTCAAAGGAAGATAAGGAAGAGTTCCTTATTTCAAAGGAAGATAAGGAAGAGTTCCTTATTTCAAAGGAAGATAAGGAAGAGTTCCTTATTTCAAAGGAAGATAAGGAAGAGTTCCTTATTTCAAAGGAAGATAAGGAAGAGTTCCTTATTTCAAAGGAAGATAAGGAAGAGTTCCTTATTTCAAAGGAAGATAAGGAAGAGTTCCTTATTTCAAAGGAAGATAAGGAAGAGTTCCTTATTTCAAAGGAAGATAAGGAAGAGTTCCTTATTTCAAAGGAAGATAAGGAAGAGTTCCTTATTTCAAAGGAAGATAAGGAAGAGTTCCTTATTTCAAAGGAAGATAAGGAAGAGTTCCTTATTTCAAAGGAAGATAAGGAAGAGTTCCTTATTTCAAAGGAAGATAAGGAAGAGTTCCTTATTTCAAAGGAAGATAAGGAAGAGTTCCTTATTTCAAAGGAAGATAAGGAAGAGTTCCTTATTTCAAAGGAAGATAAGGAAGAGTTCCTTATTTCAAAGGAAGATAAGGAAGAGTTCCTTATTTCAAAGGAAGATAAGGAAGAGTTCCTTATTTCAAAGGAAGATAAGGAAGAGTTCCTTATTTCAAAGGAAGATAAGGAAGAGTTCCTTATTTCAAAGGAAGATAAGGAAGAGTTCCTTATTTCAAAGGAAGATAAGGAAGAGTTCCTTATTTCAAAGGAAGATAAGGAAGAGTTCCTTATTTCAAAGGAAGATAAGGAAGAGTTCCTTATTTCAAAGGAAGATAAGGAAGAGTTCCTTATTTCAAAGGAAGATAAGGAAGAGTTCCTTATTTCAAAGGAAGATAAGGAAGAGTTCCTTATTTCAAAGGAAGATAAGGAAGAGTTCCTTATTTCAAAGGAAGATAAGAAAGAGTTCATTATTTCAAGGGAGCGCGTGGCTCATCCTTGGGCGCGCGTCAATGCGTTTATTTTTTCATTTAATTCTTACTTTAGTTTTTAGCCTATATTTTATTTTAAGAGAAGTTTATTAAAGAACCCTCGAGACTCTTATGTTTGACAGATTTGATTGAATAGAAAAATTGAGGTTTTCCTCTCCCAAAAGTCGAGTTCTTCCTTGGAAGGTTTCGCACGACTATTCTTTCTTCCCGGGATTAATTGTTGTTAAAATTATCTTCATATTGTGAGTCTAGTGAAGATTCTTACGAGTGCATTCCTTTCTACCGTCTTAGTTGAACGTAGAGCGTAAACATAAGGGTGTACGAACTCTCAAACCGCCTCGTTGGAGTTCTCCTAATCTATTAGAGACAAGTTCGACAAGTATCCTACTTAGTACCTCAATTGAACCAACCAGGGTTTTAAAGTTATCGTTTTTTTTTTTTTTTTTTTTTTTGCTTCCGCATCGCATCATAGGGACACGACACATACAAGTATCTCATTACTCTAGTTAACACCAAATCAACACCTATAAATTTAATGTATACGAGCGAGCTGAATGGATTAAAAAAAATCATTCAAAATAAAAGTGCTGCAAGTGTATAGTGTCAAGTTTTATAGTATAATGATAGATAAGGTTGTCGAATCCATAAAAAAATATATAATTTATTAATTTTCACGAAATACTGATATAATCAATTGTAACTTTATTTGGACGATTAAAAATATGATTTTGAACACTAAAATTAAATAAATAAATTAAATCATCAACGAAAAGCCTTTAATCTAAAAAAGATTCAAATGATTGATTTCATGAATATTTATCATATTATTTCTCAGACTAATATTTTTTAGTTGAACAATTATTTATAAACAAAAAATCCTAATTTGTTAAATTACCTCACTCAACTGTCAAGTTAACATTAATTCCTAAAATTGCAATTTCAATATCTCTATAAAAATTGTTCTTTTAGTTATTCTATAATATGTATTGATTTTCTATTTGATTTCTAAAAACCCTCATACTCTCTCGAGCTATTAAAATTTTATGTTGTAATACACAGATCGTATTCAGAATTACATTTCTCGAGTGTCAAACTCTAAATATAGAATCATTCAATATGTGACCAACAAATTGATAACATTAAGAACAAAATATCACAAATAAATAATAAATTCAAGTAGCAAAATAATCAGTTATCAAAATAATTTTCTGAATAAACAATCCATCTCTCTTCTAGAGGGAGAGAGTTAGTTCCACATGAGCAAAAGAATAATAGAAGGAAAAATGTTCATCATAATAACTTCAAAGAGAAAAAATAGGTAGAGGAGAACATGTCTCCGGATGACACCGTTGTGGTAGAACAAGTATGTCAATATTCTCGTCTGAGATTGGAAATCTTCTTCGATATCTCTCAAAAATCCGCCTCAAAGAATAGGGTTTCCAAAATCCCTGAAGTAATATTTCCAAACATGCAAAATCTCGCAATTTCTGGAAGTAAATATGTTTCGGCGTCACGGCTCTAGACTTCTGACTCGCGACTCGAACTTTATTTCTCTTCTCGTCTGCAATCGTGGCACAGATGCTGCTGTTTGACGCCTATTTTCTTGCCTTTAAGCTGTGACTTGACCATATCTTAGACTACGACTTGACGTCCAAAATTGATCATTTATATTTTTATTTCATCTATTTGATTATTTATCTGGATAGTAGTTTAGAATGGATTAAAACTTCTAAAAACTCGATAATCAACATCAAACTTTGCTTAGAATGATGCAAATACCTCTTATTTTCATAGAGTTATCACATTCCCAAACTTAGTTTTTTGCTAGTCCTCGAGCAAAAATAACAAAACATGTGACATAAACACAATAATAAAAATTCACGCATGGTTTATAAATATGAAGTTGAATACCTCAACAAAATAAATTTACCTTACTAGCACTGATGCTTCGATTGAATGAAATTTATTGCCTCAAAGAATTTTAACGTTTATAGCTCTCACTCGATCAAAAATGTTACAGGCATATAAAATTTCAACATGAATATCATAACTATCTCAATCATAAAACTGCATGTGTATATAGTTGGTATACAGCTTAACATTTATTTAAATTACAACAAAATTTATGCATTTAATGACACTAATTGATGGAGCTACATGATGTACAAAATAATAATGAATTTCTGTATATATAATAATAATTTTTTTTTCAAAGAAATTTGTATTGGAGTTTCTCCCTTTGTCCCCTCTTTGTTATACAATTTCCACCTATTGAGTATATCCCAAAGGTTGACTCAAAACTAAAAGTCGTGCGAGAATATGCTGAATTTATTTTATTTTAAATGGTTTTGCGACAGAATTCTTGTCGAGTCCCTTATCTTTGCCATTGTTTCCACCCATTGAGTATCACAAAGCCTCACTCAAAGTTGAAAGTTGAGTAGGGAATCACAAAAGTCAATTTTTTTTTTTTTTTCTCAAGGATTGTCAGAATCATTACTCGCATATTTTCATTGCTAAGCTACTAAATGTGTCTCTGCTTCAGCCTACATGCTTCAAATGCAGGATCATAAATAAGATAAAAATAATAAACACGTTGAACTTATATATGCATGTATACTCTTCTCACCGATTTGAGCTGCAAACAATCTAATTCAGGGTATTATCATGGGCTTATTCCAAAAAATCATAAACAACATTATGCTAACAATTTAAATTTGAATTTTTTTAACAGATAAATAACATGGGATATTAATGTCTAATCAAATAATATTACGTGAATTGCAGGCGATGATCGTATATGCAATAGAGGCAGACCCCCTAAACTTAACTAATGCATTGTCCCCAATATATAAAGTGAAGCAAAAAGAGACAAGATATAGACCTGTTGAGGAGAGTTCTATTCATTCTCATCGCCTGCAGAAGGTGGGTGTGACCCAAATTGTTGCTCGGGTGGTTGCTGTGTGTATAGCCTGTATGTTGACTAATGCATTGTCCCCAATATATAAAGTGAAGCAAAAAGAGACAAGATATAGAGCAGTGTTGAGGAGAGTTCTATTCATTCTCATTGCCTGCAGAAGGTGGGTGTGACCCAAATTGTTGCTCGGGTGGTTGCTGTGTGTATAGCCTGTATGTTGAGTACCTGGCTGGTGGTTGCAGCGCGTCTTGTGAGGTGGTCCAAACATGTTTTGCCACATCTCCATCATCAGTGTGCCATGATCAGTCATATGTGTAAGATGTTGATGTCTTCGAAATTGTCTTTTAAGCGGGAGAGACGGCTGTGAAAATCAGCAAGCTGAGAAGCGATGGATGCCTGATCAGGTGGGTGAGAATGACTGGGTGCGTGCAGAGATGGAGGGGCTGACAGACCCCGGTGGAATGCGGCCAAAGGGTCTCTATATGCTTCGACCTGATCTTTCCTCGACAAAATTCTGTTATCTAAAAAGATTTGTGTTAGCATTGTTTTAGGATGTTGAAGTTCTTCGTCAGAGCTCGATTGGACTCCTGCGGCTTGACATAATGCTGTGATGAGGGATGGATGACCTAATCCCCCTGGGTGCTTGTTCCGGGCGATCTACAATGATGGATTATTGAATAATGTTGCCAACGTCAATCGATCTATGAGTGCATATACAACATAGGAGAACTGCCCGATCACGAATGATGTCGCTGAAATAAGTTACAGAAATAAGTTTGGATCCGAGGAAGTAATGCTACAACTTTGCAGTGCATGGCAGAGCTTGGGATCGAAAGGATAGCGGCTCGCTGTGTTGTCCTGTGGATAGGCTCCATTGGGGTGACCATCAACGCTTGAAGGAGGTCGTCTGCGAGGGGATTGGATGCCAAGTAGACACTGTAATCATCATTATCAATTGAATTGAGTTGGTAGAAGTTGTTGATCATGTCTCGACAGAAATTGACCCACTTTCCTCGCACATAAACTGCATAGTTGCTGCGGAAGGCGACGTTAGCGTAGAACTCTCGAACCACTTATACTACGGCAGATTCTGGATGCTGAGCAAATGTGGTCCAACCTCGCCGGGTGATAATTGCTTCGATACCGGGCGAAATACCTCCAGCTTGAAAACCGCTCTCCCGGATGAGACCTTTGTTGACAATTGAGTTTGGAACTTCAGCGCGGCTTTTGCACAACAAAATTTGTTCTTTTCATAGCAGCTCGCTGATGAGGATGAAGTCTGAGTGACTTTCTGCTTCTTGGGTGCCATGATGACCCTGCATAATGGTGACTGAAACACACTAAAGGGTTGTAAATACACTGTCATGAGTAAAGTCTGACTTCTATTCTTGTAGGAAACGAACACCATTTCCCAACACATGCAATTTTTGTAGCTCAATACTAACTCATTCATCCAAGCCTAACATGGTATATAGAGAGCAAACAATTAGTACACTTTCATTCTGACCAAAAGAATAAGCATAAACATATAAGGCTCCAAGAAAATATTGAATGTGCACAATTCCATTCCAATTAAATTTAGCAATTGGTACTGCCACATGCCAAACAGTACACAAATATGCACATCTATGAATCACATGCTCTCATAAATTACAGAATAATCCAAGAAACTTCAATTTTCAATTCATCACAAAATTTACCAATTCCACGGTGGTTAGAGAAAATTTGTGAAGAGTGAGGAGCACACCAAGAGAGTAGCAGGAATGACCTTGTCTACTGGCAGGCGAAGTGAAAGAGGGTTGGGCGAAGAAGGGAGAGAACCCGACGGAGGAAGAGTTGGAGACGGAGGGAGGCATGGACAAGAAGAGTCGCGTGATTAAGTATGCGACGACCTCCAAGTCGAGGAGGGTAGTATTGAGATGGTTCGCGATGACGATGGCGACAGAGGATGGAGGAGAGTTGCACTGGAGGTCGCCGTTGGGGGGAGAAGTATGTTTTAATGTTTTGTACAGAGCCCTAAATTGGTTTCCGTCAGTGTTCCGTGCAGCGACGCGACTTCTTCTGTGCCACGGCGCCTATGTCTCTGCTATTCTTTTATTTCCTTTATGGAATTAGTGTCGCAGCGCGGGGAAGTCTTGGCCACGGCGTTGAACTCTGTGTTTCGTTTCCAATTGGGCCGCGATGCGAATAAAAGGGGGCCGCGGCTCCAATGCCGCTGTTTCCTGTTGGGCCGCAAGTCGAATATAGTTGGGTTGCGGCGCCAGCACCTCTGTTCCTGTACTTTTCTCGCGTAAGTTTCAGAGCCGCGGCACAAGGAAGGGCCTGGCCGTGGCTAGGGTGATATTTTGTTTTGTTTTTTTTTTAATATATTAATTATAATATTTGTCTCTGAGATAGATGGTCTGACCCATCATCGTTCACCTCATCTTACAAGTAATGCTTGATTTAGTGATAGTTTACTTTAAAAATTCTTCTATCCTTAACTCGTAATTCAATGGCTCGATGAGGGAAAACTTTCTTAGTTAAATGGACCAGGCTATCTTGATTTAAGTTTACCAAGAAATAGTTTCAATCACGAATTATAGAGAAAAACTTGATTGCCTCGGTGAAATTCTCGATGCATAATTATTTTGTCGTGCCATTTTTTTGTCCGATCTTTGTAAATGTTTGCGTTCTCATAGGCATTATGGCGAAATTCGTCCATTTCAGTGAGCTGTAGGAGTCTGTGCTCGCCAACTGCCTTAAAGTCAAAGTTCAACTTTTCACTGCCTAGTATGCTCGATGCTCAAGCTCAACCGGAAGATGACATGCTTTCTAATAGACTAGTCAATATGGTGACATTCTGATTGGTGTTTTAAAGGTTATTCTGTATGCCCATAGTGCATCATCTAATTTTTGTAACAAATCTTTTCTATTAAAGATGACCGTCTTTTCCAAAATTTGTTTTATCTTGCGATTAGAAACTCCTATTTGTCCACTTGTTTGCGGATGATACCCAAGTGCCACTTTATGATTAATTCTATAGTGAGTAAGAATATTTGTCAATAATTTATTGCAAAAATGTGAATCGCCATCACTGAAAATTGCTTGGGATGCAAAGTCTAGTAAAGATATTCTTTTGTAAAAACTTAATTACCACCTTTGAGTCGTTAGTTGAAGTAGCTATGACCTCAATCCATTTCGAAATGTAATCGACTGCTAACAAAATGTACACGTGACCCACAGATGCCTATAAAATCAATTGCCCACTCAAAAAATTTTGACTTCTAGTATGTTAGTTAGTGGTAGTTCATGTTATCTTAAAGATGGCACCCATTCTCTGACATAGATCACATGTCTTTACGAATGTTAAACTATCACGAAAAGTGTAGGCCAATAGAACCCAAATTGCAGTATCTTTGCAATAGTTTTTGTGACACGGAAGTGTCCTCCACATGTGTAACGGCCCCCGGGGTGCCTTCACGACACGTCATCCCCCGTGGCCAGGTGGCACCGTTCCTCACGATCTTCTCTCCCTTGGAAAGGGAGTTTTTACCTTTCCCAGCACTCAAACCCAAGACCTCTAGGCTATAATCCATGGGCTACAAGTGTTGGTACCACTATCCAAGAGAGAGAAGATCGTGAGGAACGGTACCACCTGGCCACGGGGGATGACGTGCCGTGAGGGAACCCTGAGGGCTGACGTTCTGTGAGGGCGCCCTGGGGGCCGTTACAAAAAAAATACTAGCTGAAGTAGTACCAGCACTTGTAGCCCATGAATTATAGCCTGAAGGTCCTAGGTTCGAGTGTTGAGGAAGGTAAAAACTCCCTTTCCAGGGGAGAAGATCGTGAGGAATGGTGCCACCTGGCCATGTGGGGTGACGTGCTCTGAGAGAATGCCACGTGGTCGAGGTTAAAACTGGAGGATGACGTGCCGCATGGGTGCCCCGTGAGTCGTTACAATATGGGGATGAATGACATTGTATAATGATGTCTTGAATTTAATCTTATGGTACACATCATCTTATGATTTGGTTCGGATAGTGTTGAATAGTACCAAATCATCCCATAAGTATGTTTTCACATCATAAAGAAATTTCTTTTTCTGGTGAAATGAGAGATCCAGAGGAAGTGTTTGACATGCCTAGTAATTTACAAAGTTTGCATACCAAGGTAGTTTTGCATTGAGTGAGAACAATTGGTCATCAAGAAATGTTTCATTGATAGATTCGTCTTCTATTTGTTATAATTCTAATAAGGATAGATAATCGACGACGAAATTTTCTCTACCTCTTTTTTCTTTAATCTCAAGATCAAATTCTTACAATAATAAGATCCAAAGAATTAGGTGTGGTTTAGTATCTTTCTTTACAAAGTGGTATCAAATTGCGGCATAGTCAATGTAAATAATGATTTTGGATCCAAAGATGTAAGATCGAAATTTGTCACATGCATATGCTACTAAAAGCATCTCTTTCTCAGTAGTTGTGTAATTCTGTTGAGCATTATCTAGAGTTCGACTAGCATAATGAATGACTCGAAATATCTTATTATGTCTCTGCCCAAGAACAGCTACTAATGCATAATCACTTGTGTCACACATTACTTTGAATGGTAAGCTCCAGTCGGGTGTTGTCAGGATGAGTGCATAAACAATTTTTCCTTTAGCATATGGAATGCTTGCAGATAGTGTTTATCAAACACAAATGATGCATCTTTTTCAAGAAGATTGCATGAAGGTTTAACAATTTTTGAAAAATCCATAATGAACCATCTATAAAATGCAACATGGCCTAGACAACTTCTTATTCCTTTTAAATTGGTTGGAGGGGGAAGTTGTTAAATTGCAGCTATCTTTTCTCAATTGACTTCTAATCCTTTATATGATATTCGGTGTCCCCAGACAATGCCTTCATTCACCATGAAGTGACATTTTTTCCAGTTCAGTACCAAGTTGGTGTCTTGACATTTTTGTAATGCCAGAGAGAAGTTGTGTAGACATATATCGAATGTGAACCTAAAAATAGAAAATTCGTCCATAAATACTTCCATTGTCTCCTCAATCATGCCATGAAAGATTGTCATCATGCATCTTTGAAATGTAGCAGAGAAATCACATAATCCAAATGACATTTTTCTACATGCAAACATGTCATATGGACACTTTTCTTGATCTTTTAGAGTGATAACTATTTGATTGTATCTAGAGTATCCATCAAAAAAATAGTAGTAATCATCTTCGGCTCATCTGTCCATATTTGGTCAATGAATGGCAGAAGAAAATTGTAACGACCCTTAAACTTAACCCTTAAATTCCCGTGAAAATTTTTCTTTTTAAACATTCCCAAGGAAACACCCTTCGTTAAATCGTTAGATTAAAGTATACCCGTTGAACCATATTTAAAAGAAAATCATTTAAATAAAACCTTGAAAAACAAAAGAGGAATCGGCCAATAGAACAGAGGGCAAAAAAAGGCCCAAGCCCAAAATTTTCCCTGTTCACATCGACCACTCACTTTTGCCAAGCCACATCCACCGGTGACGTCAGCCGGATGATTTATTCACCCAGCATCCACCGATCCATAACACTCAACATCCACCGGTGAATAGTAACACTCAACATCCACCGGTGACGTCAGCCGGATGAGTTATTCACCCAGCATCCACCGATCCATAACACTCAACATCCACCGATGACGTTAGCCGGATGACTTATTCATCCAGCATCCACCGATCCATAACACTCAACATCCACCGGTGACGTCAGCCGGATGATTTATTCACCCAGCATCCACCGATCCATAACACTCAACATCCACCGGTGACGTCAGCCGGATGATTTATTCACCCAGCATCCACCGATCCATAACACTCAACATCCACCGGTGAATAGTAACACTCAACATCCACCGGTGACGTCAGCCGGATGATTTATTCACCCAGCATCCACCGATCCATAACACTCAACATCCACCGGTGAATAGTAACACTCAACATCCACCGGTGACGTCAGCCGGATGATTTATTCACCCAGCATCCACCGATCCATAACACTCAACATCCACCGGTGACGTCAGCCGGATGATTTATTCACCCAGCATCCACCGATCCATAACACTCAACATCCACCGGTGACGTCAGCCGGATGATTTATTCACCCAGCATCCACCGATCCATAACACTCAACATCCACCGGTGACGTCAGCCGGATGATTTATTCACCCAGCATCCACCGATCCATAACACTCAACATCCACCGGTGACGTCAGCCGGATGATTTATTCACCCAGCATCCACCGATCCATAACACTCAACATCCACCGGTGAATAGTAACACTCAACATCCACCGGTGAATAGTAACACTCAACATCCACCGGTGACGTCAGCCGGATGATTTATTCACCCAGCATCCACCGATCCATAACACTCAACATCCACCGGTGAATAGTAACACTCAACATCCACCGGTGAATAGTAACACTCAACATCCACCGGTGAATAGTAACACTCAACATCCACCGGTGAATAGTAACACTCAACATCCACCGGTGAATAGTAACACTCAACATCCACCGGTGAATAGTAACACTCAACATCCACCGGTGACGTCAGCCGGATGATTTATTCACCCAGCAAATCCACCGGTGACGTCAGCCGGATGAGTTATTCACCCAGCATCCACCGATCCATAACACTCAACATCCACCGATGACGTTAGCTGGATGACTTATTCATCCAGCATCCTACCGGTCCATAACACTCAACATCCACCGGTGAACAGTAACGCACAACATCCACCGGTGACATCAGCCGGATGACTTATTCACCCAGCATCCACCGGTCAACAGTAACCGAACACATTTGTTGGTTGACTTTGACTAAACACTTATATAAACTTCTGTCGATCACAAAACGACAGAAGTTTACTACTTAACCATAACCCATACAATTTCCCCCTACTTACACACCATTCATTCAGAACTTTCAAAAACATTAAAAATAACATTCTCCATTTCCAGAGACATCAAAATGAACATTATATACATATATGTTCACGAACTATCCATAATACACATCCAAACATCAAATATTAACTATCTAGAAACCAAACATCCTAAAATATTTCTAACTATACAATTGTCCTATCTAATCCACTATCAGCCCAAAACACCCGAATACTCCTAAAACACTTACTTACATCCCAACGGGTCAAAATAAGCACCGACTGTGCCAGCGCACTCCCACGGGCTATCTTTCTTCAATTGCTCATTTCTTGGGTGGAGGGATCTCGTCCTCACCGGTGTCGAAGTTACCTACACCATAAAAAAACAGTCCGTGAGCTAAAGGCTCAGTAAATCTACGTGAATGACAATGCATGCGATGCATATGTAGTTCATAAAACCGTGACATTCTTTTATCCTTTTCGTTTACCTTTTTCATTCACCTTTTCGTTTACCTTTTCACTTCCCTTTTCGTTTTCCTTTTCGTTAACCTTTTCATTCACCTTTTCGTTTACCTTTTCATTCACCTTTTCGTTTACCTTTTCACTTCCCTTTTCGTTTTCCTTTTCGTTAACCTTTTCGTTTACCTTTTCGTTTTCCTTTTCGTTTTCCTTTTCGTTAACCTTTTCGTTTTCCTTTTCGTTTTCCTTTTCGTTTTCCTTTTCGTTAATCTTTTCGTTTACCTTTTCACTTCCCTTTTCGTTAACCTTTTCGTTTACCTTTTCGTTTTCCTTTTCGTTTTCCTTTTCGTTAACCTTTTCGTTTACCTTTTCATTTCCCTTTTCGTTAACCTTTTCATTCACCTTTTCGTTTACCTTTTCACTTCCCTTTTCGTTAACCTTTTCGTTTACCTTTTCATTCACCTTTTCGTTTACCTTTTCACTTCCCTTTTCGTTTTCCTTTTCGTTAACCTTTTCGTTTACCTTTTCACTTCCCTTTTCGTTAACCTTTTCATTCACCTTTTCGTTTACCTTTTCATTCACCTTTTCGTTTACCTTTTCATTCACCTTTTCGTTTACCTTTTCATTCACCTTTTCGTTTACCTTTTCACTTCCCTTTTCGTTAACCTTTTCATTCACCTTTTCGTTTACCTTTTCATTCACCTTTTCGTTTACCTTTTCATTCACCTTTTCGTTTACCTTTTCATTCACCTTTTCGTTTACCTTTTCACTTCCCTTTTCGTTAACCTTTTCGTTTACCTTTTCATTCACCTTTTCGTTTACCTTTTCACTTCCCTTTTCGTTAACCTTTTCATTCACCTTTTCGTTTACCTTTTCATTCACCTTTTCGTTTACCTTTTCATTCACCTTTTCGTTTACCTTTTCACTTCCCTTTTCGTTAACCTTTTCGTTTACCTTTTCATTCACCTTTTCGTTTACCTTTTCATTCACCTTTTCGTTTACCTTTTCATTCACCTTTTCGTTTACCTTTTCACTTCCCTTTTCGTTAACCTTTTCGTTTACCTTTTCATTCACCTTTTCGTTTACCTTTTCATTCACCTTTTCGTTTACCTTTTCATTCACCTTTTCGTTTACCTTTTCATTCACCTTTTCGTTTACCTTTTCATTCACCTTTTCGTTTACCTTTTCACTTCCCTTTTCGTTAACCTTTTCGTTTACCTTTTCACTTCCCTTTTCGTTTTCCTTTTCGTTAACCTTTTCGTTTACCTTTTCATTTCCCTTTTCGTTAACCTTTTCGTTTACCTTTTCATTTCCCTTTTCGTTAACCTTTTCGTTTACCTTTTCATTCACCTTTTCGTTTACCTTTTCACTTCCCTTTTCGTTTTCCTTTTCGTTAACCTTTTCGTTTACCTTTTCACTTCCCTTTTCGTTAACCTTTTCGTTTACCTTTTCACTTCCCTTTTCGTTAACCTTTTCGTTTACCTTTTCATTCACCTTTTCGTTTACCTTTTCATTCACCTTTTCGTTTACCTTTTCACTTCCCTTTTCGTTAACCTTTTCGTTTACCTTTTCATTCACCTTTTCGTTTTCCTTTTCGTTAACCTTTTCGTTTACCTTTTCATTCACCTTTTCGTTTACCTTTTCATTTCCCTTTTCGTTTTCCTTTTCGTTAACCTTTTCGTTTACCTTTTCACTTCCCTTTTCGTTAACCTTTTCGTTTACCTTTTCATTTCCCTTTTCGTTTTCCTTTTCGTTAACCTTTTCGTTTACCTTTTCATTCACCTTTTCGTTTACCTTTTCATTCACCTTTTCGTTTACCTTTTCATTTCCCTTTTCGTTAACCTTTTCGTTTACCTTTTCACTTCCCTTTTCGTTTTCCTTTTCGTTAACCTTTTCGTTTACCTTTTCATTTCCCTTTTCGTTTTCCTTTTCGTTAACCTTTTCGTTTACCTTTTCATTTCCCTTTTCGTTTTCCTTTTCGTTAACCTTTTCGTTTACCTTTTCATTCACCTTTTCGTTTACCTTTTCATTTCCCTTTTCGTTAACCTTTTCGTTTACCTTTTCATTTCCCTTTTCGTTAACCTTTTCGTTTACCTTTTCATTCACCTTTTCGTTTACCTTTTCATTCACCTTTTCGTTTACCTTTTCATTCACCTTTTCGTTTACCTTTTCATTCACCTTTTCGTTTACCTTTTCATTCACCTTTTCGTTTACCTTTTCATTTCCCTTTTCGTTTTCCTTTTCGTTAACCTTTTCGTTTACCTTTTCACTTCCCTTTTCGTTAACCTTTTCGTTTACCTTTTCATTCACCTTTTCGTTTACCTTTTCATTCACCTTTTCGTTTACCTTTTCACTTCCCTTTTCGTTTTCCTTTTCGTTAACCTTTTCGTTTACCTTTTCACTTCCCTTTTCGTTAACCTTTTCGTTTACCTTTTCATTCACCTTTTCGTTTACCTTTTCATTTCCCTTTTCGTTAACCTTTTCGTTTACCTTTTCATTTCCCTTTTCGTTAACCTTTTCGTTTACCTTTTCATTTCCCTTTTCGTTAACCTTTTCGTTTACCTTTTCATTCACCTTTTCGTTTACCTTTTCATTTCCCTTTTCGTTAACCTTTTCGTTTACCTTTTCATTCACCTTTTCGTAAGCTAATTCAAATCCCTCAATCCCTAAGAAAGCGACTTCAATGTATTCCCTTATATCGTAGTTTCCCTTAGCTATTCCTTTATATCGAGCTAGTCCAAACTTCTGCATAATTCATCGACTCTGTCCATAATCGGAACACATGCCGCTCTATTTCCTACATTTTCTCTAATAATAATCATCAAAATACCTCAGGGTCTCAATGAGTCCCACTGGGTGCTAACGTCGCTATCCTCGTATTTATGGTTATAATGTCATCCACGCTTACACTATGACCTTAACCACCCATCAGGTGCTGACGATCTCTACATTCTCAAAGTCCCTAAATTCTTCCAACTATGCCCTTACGTTCAATCACTTATACGTCCATTGACTTCACTTAGTCAATCGTCACTTAAACTCTCGAACTCCTCCGTTTTTAATTTATCCATTTTCCTTCACTTATCCTTAAGCCCACGTATCACTACTTCCAATTATTCCTAAGATCTCGACACTTATAACTACGTTTAATCTCCCACGGGTTTTCCTCTCATAATATTTTTTCTAACCGATCTACCTTCTTCCGTCCTTCCTAATCGGGTTACGACACTCTTCTCAATTTCCTTACAACTATTTGTCCCACAACCTTCTTGTTTGTAAACTCGTTGTAGTTAAGTTCACATCCTTAATCCAAATCTCCTTAAGTTCTCAAATCCTACCCTTTTATTTTCTAATAACTCAGAATATCTCTTCATTAAGGTTAGTCTTCTTAGTTCTTCGAACATAGATGTCCCTACTTCCATCCCAGTGGTAAGCTTCACGTTGTGGCTCTCAACTTAAACCGCACCAACCATAGGCTAATTCTAGTTGAATCACCATCCCTTCTATGGTCATACCAGTTACTTTAAACCTCAAAACACGACTTCCAATTTAGAGTGACAAACTTTTCTTCCAGTAGTTATCGCATTTGGGTTCCTAAATTCTTTCTAAGGGTAATTAAATTCTAAGTGCACAAAACAAGACGGTACCTAAAATAGTTGAAAGTCTGGCCTCATCCTCAACATCACCAGGCTCGATGAAATACTCTCGCGGTAACCCTCTTCTGGTCCCCACCGGGTTGGGTTCGGTTCAACTGTGGGCAATCCTTGACATAGTGGTCAAACCCGCCATATCGATAGCACCTAATCATACCCATCCAGCATTCGCCATAATGCTCCTTCTGGCATTTGGGGCACAGGGGCTTTTGAGTAGCTCATTGCACTTGCTTTCCTTTGCCCCGGTCATTGTTTCCCTCATATGCCCTTTTAACAGCTCTTTGTTGTTGTTATTGTCCTTGTGGCTATCAATCTTTATTCCAGGGTTGAGGCTGGATCTCACGAAAGAAGCCCTTAGCTGGCTCCCTTGGCCTAATGCAAGTCGCTCAGGTAGCCTCGAAGTCCAAACCCCTCGCCGCGATGTCTGAGTAGGGCACGTCTATAATGCCCGATACTATAACATTCATCAGGATCTCCAGGTTCAGCCCCTCTATAAACTGGTGCACCTTGTCTTCGTTATCACTTACTAGGCGTGGTGCAAATCTCGATAAAGCCTTAAATTTTCGAATATACTCCGTAACTGAACCTGTCTGCTTCAGCTGCGTAAACTCCGTTCTCTTAGCCACCCTCACAGTGCGGCTGAAATATTTATCGAAAAACACGGTCTTGAACCGTTCCCATGTCATAACTGTCACATCTGTTGTTGCCTTGATTGAATCCCACCAAAATCAGGGGTCTAACGCTAAATGAAAAGTGACGTAGGCCACTTTATTTCCATTCTCTATCCCCACATATTCTAGCATGCCCTCCATAGTTCGGATCCACTCCTCGGTTAAAGTGGGATCCGATGACTGTTCGTTGAATACTGGGGGTTGCAACTTCTGAAATCTTTCCATGCCACGTTGGTTTGGAACAATCACTTCTTGGGTCTCTCGGTCCTCACGATTCAATAAATGCTCGATTTGTTGTGCTTGCCTGTCCATATGCTGGGCCTGACGGTCCAGCAAGTCCGTAAGTCGGTCGAGAGCCTCGTCCCCAGGGTCTTTTCCTCAAACCATCTTATATATCTCCTATAAAAGTTAACACAAATAATCCTAAGAAATCAAAATTAAATAAATCTTTTAAACATCCTTACAGTTGAGGAAGGATGTCCGCGTAGTGGCTGTGTAGTCGAGCAGTCTACAGAACATATTTTAAAACCCGGGGGCTCTGATACCATAATTGTAACGACCCTTAAACTTAACCCTAAATTCTCGTGAAAATTTTTCTTTTTAAACATTCCCAAGGGAACCCCCTACGTTAAATCGTTAGATTAAAGTATACCCGTTGAACCATATTTAAAAGAAAATCATTTAAATAAAACTTTGAAAAACAAAAGAGGAATCGGCAAATAGAACAGAGGGCAAAAAAAGGCCCAAGGCCAAAATTTTCCCTGTTCACATCGACCGCTCACTTCTGCCAAGCCACATCCACCGCTCACTTCTGCCAAGCCACATCCACCGGTGACGTCAGCCGGATGACTTATTCACTCAACATCCACCGGTGAACAGTAACACTCAACATCCACCGGTGACGTCAGCCGGATGACTTATTCACTCAGCATCCACTGGTCCATAACACTCAACATCCACCGGTGATGTCAGCCGAATGACTTATTCATCCAGCATCCACCGGTCCATAACACTCAACATCCACCGGTGAACAGTAACGCTCAACATCCACCGGTGACGTCAGCCGGATGGCTTATTCACCCAACATCCACCGGTCAACAGTAACCGAACACATCTGCTAGTTGACTTTGACCAAACACTTATATAAACTTCTGCCGATCACAAAACGACAGAAGTTTACTACTTAACCGTAACCCATACAATTTCCCCCCCTCGGTACTTACACACCATTCACTCAGAACTTCTAAAAACATTAAAAATAACATTCTCCATTTCCAGGGACATCAAAATGAACATTATATACATATATGTCCACGAACTATCCATAATACACATCCAAACATCAAATATTAACTATCTAGAAACCAAGCATCCTAAAATGTTTCTAACTATACAATTGTCCTATCTAATCCACCATCAGCCCAAAGCACCCGAATACTCCCAAAACACTTACTTACATCCCCACGGGTCAAACTAAGCACCGACTGTGCCAGCACACTCCCACTGGGCCATCTTTCTTCAACTGCTAATTTTTTGGGTGGAGGGATCTCGTCCTCACCTGTGTCGAAGTTACCTAGCACCATAGAAAAACAGTCTGTGAGCTAAAGGCCCTCACCTGTGTCGAAGTTACCTACACCATAGAAAAACAGTCTGTGAGCTAAAGGCTCAGTAAGTCTACGTGAATAACAATGCATGCGATGCATATGTAGTTCATAAAACCGTGACATTCTTTTATCCTTTTCATTTATTTTTTCATTCACCTTTTCGTTTACCTTTTCACTTCCCTTTTCGTTTTCCTTTTCGTTAACTTTTTCTGTAACACCCGGTTCTATCAAACCGATTCTCTATTATTTTTTCTTAAACTGATGACACACTTTATATGGTAATAATAAAAGTAGGGATATTGAGTGACTAGGCAAGGGTATAAGGGTAATTGAAATTTAAAAGTGGATAACGTATTTAAGGAAAGAGGTTTTGGGTTTAATGCACCGTAGCTGCCACTATTCCCTATTTTCTCTCTTTTGGTCTTCAGCTCAAGCAGCAGAACCCTCTAGACGACTCTCTTGCTCGATTATCTATCAACCTAGGTGAGCGAGCTTCTAAAGTAGAGCTTATAGCCGAGCGATTTCAAGGAGCCAGGTAAGTGAAGTATGCTTGTGTCTTCGGGCCTACATCATAGAATAGTAGGATTGTGTATGCTTGATTGTATTTGTATGTCATGCATCATATTTTGAAAATATGCGAAAATGAATTTACATGAAATGACATAGTAAGGAATGAACAGACTGTAACAGTTGTTAAGGGAACTAATCTGCCCCTTAATCAAGAGAGAGATGTATGACTTTAGGGGAAGTGATCCAAACCCTAATTTCACAGGGGCATCTGAACAGTTTGTTAAGGGAACTAATCCGCCCCTTAATCGAGAGAGAGGATGTATGACTTTGGGAGAAGTGATTCAACTCTCAATTTCACAGAGGGATCAGATCAGAAATGAAAGCATATGTAACTGAGATGAGAAAGTAGAAACTGCATGTCTAGGAATTTATGTTTCGGTATTTCATTTCATTACAGCTTTACTTACTTAGCATTAGGCTAATAGATGAGTTTTGTGATGTAGGTGAAGAAGTGACAGCAGGTGAATTCCCTGAGTTTACTGAGGAATAGGTGAAGTTGGGGGAGCATTTCTATGCTACGGTTAGGTGCTCTGATGAGGCGGTTTAACTTTTGTCTGAATGAGAGTTTTTAGTGGTTAGGTATTCTGATGAAGTGTTCTGGGAGTTTTAATAATAGTAGAAGTTTGATACTTCTTTCAACGCTTCTGCGATCTTCTTTTCTGGATTTAGAAATATGATTTGATTTCAATTGTAGCTTGCTATTCTGAAGTTTTAAGAATTGTGGATTTTGTGTTGCTCAGAATGATTTCAGCAAAATGTACAAAAATTGTTTAGTAGTCGGGTTTGCTCCTTATTAGAGTCTTTTTTTGGTCTATCGGCAGAAGTTTTGTGTTTTTATCCGCCGGCAGATGTTGGAGGATTGAATCATCCGACTGACGTCTTTGGAAGATGTCTTCAGTAGAAGCCATCGGAAGATGTAGGCAGTAAGTTTGTCGTTTTGCGATCGGTGTGAGTTTGATGAATGAATCATCTGGCTTACGTCATCGGTAGAAGTGTATAATAAGCTTGTCGTTTTGCGATCGGTGTGAGTTAGATGAATGAATCATCCGGCTTACGTCATCGGTAGAAGTGTATAGTAAGCTTGTCGTTTTGCGATCGGTGTGAGTTAGATGAATGAATCATCCGGCTTACATCATCGGTAGAAGTGTATGATAAGCTTGACGTTTTGCGATCGATGTGAGTTAGATGAATGAATCATCCGGCTTGCGTCATTGGTAGAAGTGTATAATAAGTTTGTTGTTTTGCGATCGGTGTGAGTTAGATGAATGAATCATCCGGCTTACGTCATCGGTAGATGTGTATAATAATTTTGTCGTTTTGCGATCGGTGTGAGTTAGATGAATGAATCATCCGGCTTACGTCATCGGTAAGGATCATCCGGCTTACGTCATCGGTAGAAGTGTATAATAAGCTTGTCGTTTTGCGATCGGTGTGAGTTAGATGAATGAATCATCCGGCTTACGTCATCGGTAGAAGTGTATAATAAGCTTGTCGTTTTGCGATCGGTGTGAGTTAGATGAATGAATCATCCGGCTTACGTCATCGGTAGAAGTGTATAATAAGCTTGTCGTTTTGCGATCGGTGTGAGTTAGATGAATGAATCATCCGGCTTACGTCATCGGTAGAAGTGTATAATAAGCTTGTCGTTTTGCGATCGGTGTGAGTTAGATGAATGAATCATCCGGCTTACGTCATCGGTAGAAGTGTATAATAAGCTTGTCGTTTTGCGATCGGTGTGAGTTAGATGAATGAATCATCCGGCTTACGTCATCGGTAGAAGTGTATAATAAGCTTGTCGTTTTGCGATCGGTGTGAGTTAGATGAATGAATCATCCGGCTTACGTCATCGGTAGAAGTGTATAATAAGCTTGTCGTTTTGCGATCGGTGTGAGTTAGATGAATGAATCATCCGGCTTACGTCATCGGTAGAAGTGTATAATAAGCTTGTCGTTTTGCGATCGGTGTGAGTTAGATGAATGAATCATCCGGCTTACGTCATCGGTAGAAGTGTATAATAAGCTTGTCGTTTTGCGATCGGTGTGAGTTAGATGAATGAATCATCCGGCTTACGTCATCGGTAGAAGTGTATAATAAGCTTGTCGTTTTGCGATCGGTGTGAGTTAGATGAATGAATCATCCGGCTTACGTCATCGGTAGAAGTGTATAATAAGCTTGTCGTTTTGCGATCGGTGTGAGTTAGATGAATGAATCATCCGGCTTACGTCATCGGTAGAAGTGTATAATAAGTTTGTCGTTTTGCGATCGGTGTGAGTTAGATGAATGAATCATCCGGCTTACGTCATCGGTAGAAGTGTATAATAAGCTTGTCGTTTTGCGATCGGTGTGAGTTAGATGAATGAATCATCCGGCTTATCAGCTGATGTGTTTGACTCTTACGATTTTCAAGTTTTCACGCTTAAGTCTTGATTTCTTCTGGCCGACTATTATTTCTTAATATTTTAACCGATTATTCAAACATTTTTCATAGCTTTGCTTAGTTCTGTTTCGCTCAAAAGAATTTCCGCTGCAAGATTTTAAATGTTCTGAGACTTTAGAAAAATGTCAAATTTTGACTTTCGAGCGAAGTTTTAAATTTCCACCAAAGTTTCTCTGTTATGTTCGGATTATGTGTAACGAACTGGGTTCAGAGGACTCGGGGCGTTACAAAATGGTATCAGAGACATTCAGTTAAACCGTTCAAAAGATTACTCATTAGTGTCGATCGTCGCATGGGAGCACTCCAACAACTGTAAGTGTTTATGTTAGCCTTAGTAATTAGATATTTATGAGAGTAGTTAACCCTATGCAGGAATCTAGTAAAATGTCCAGACGACCAGGGAGACCAAGAGTACCAAGAGAGATACCAAATCCGGGACGTGGGGAAGGTTCTAGCTTGATTAGGCAGCTGACAGATTTGGTGCGTCAGCAAACAGACCTAGTGCGTCAGCAGTCCGACCAACTAGGAGAGCTGTTGAACCGAGAGGTACAGGGAAGTGCCAACTCGAGTTCTAGCAATGAACATTCTGGAGATAGATTCAGGAGGTTACGACCACCCACGTTTGATGGACAATCATCTAATCCAGTCATTGCTGAAGGATGGCTTAGAAAGATTGAGAGCATGTTTAGGTGTGCCAACATAGGAGAGGGAGACAAGGTCACGTTGGCAACATTTCATTTGGCTGGTGAAGATCAACTCTGGTGGGAAACAATAGAGACCACTACTGATGTTTTGGCGATGCCTTGGTCACAATTCAAGGACGTCGTCTATGAGAAGTATTTTAACAGCACTATCCAGACCGCAAAGAAGTTGGAATTTCTGAACTTGAAATAGACAGGGTCTGTGGCCGAGTACAGTAGGCAATTTGAGTCCCTGTCCAGGTTTGCTGGACATTTTGCTCACAAGGACGAGGATAAGGTGTTCAAATTTGTGCATGGACTGAAGCTGGAAATTTATAGAGGAGTTAAATTTTGTGGTATTAAAGGCTTGACATTCAGTGAAGTTGTGTCCACTGCTCTGGAAGTGGAAGAAGCTGAAAGGAAGTGTGCTGGACCAAAGAAGGTCCCACAAAGGTTTATCCAGCCACACCAACAAAGAGGAATCAGAGGCCAAGTGAAGGTCAGAATAGCCAAGGAACAGGAGGGAAAATACAGAATGCCCGAAAATTTCCCCAGTGTCCTAAGTGTTTGAAGAACCACCCGGGCGAGTGCAGGTTGGGCTTTTGGGAAGTGTTTCAACTGTGAGGAAGTTGGACACACGATCAAAGAATGCCCGAAACCTAGAATCACCAGGTGCTACAATTGTAATAAGGTCGGTCACATTAGCAGAGACTGCCCAGCTCCTAAGAATGACCCTGCTATGGTTAAACCGAGGATATTCTCCATGATGTCAGGTACTATATTGATCAACTCTGTGCCTGCTTTTACCTTTTTAGATTATGGTGCAACTCATTCATTTATAGCATCTGCATTTGCTGTTAAGTTAGATGTACAGTTTACCCCTTCCATGCATGTGTTCAATGTTGCATTACCCTTTGGTGACCGCATGCACTCTAACTGAGTGATGCTTGACAGTGATGTGTTAGTAGGGAACATAAATCTACCTGCTGATCTTATTATTATGAATATAACGGGATTTGATGTAATCCTAGGAATGGACTGGTTGTTTAAACACCACGCCACAATTGATTGTAGGACTGGAATAGTTAGTTTCCAACCCCCTGGTAGTTTGAAACATACCTTTCAAGCTTCAAGGAAGAGTAAGGAAATGTCTGTGATGACTTCTGTTAACACTAGATCTCCCCCATGTGAAGAGTATTTGTGTTTCTTAGCTAGCTGTTTTAGACACACAACTTGTAGGAAAAGCAAATCCTCAAAATGTCTTAATTGTCCAAGACTTTCCTGAAGTATTTTTGGATGACCTTCCTGGTTTGCCGCCAGATAGAGAAATTGAATTCGTTATAGATGTTTACCCTGGCGCTGAGCCTGTGTCTAAAAATCCATATAGATTAGCACCAATAGAACTTAAAGAATTAAAGAAGCAGTTGGAGGATCTGTTGGAGAAAGGGTTCATACGCCCTAGCTTTTCACCGTGGGGTGCACCTGTTCTTTTTGTCAAAAAGAAAGATGGATCGATGCGTATGTGCATTGATTATAGGGAATTGAATAAGTTAACTGTCAAGAACAAGTATCCATTAATGAGGATTGATGACTTATTTGACCAACTCCGTGGTGCACGAGTTTTCTCTAAAATTGATTTGAGGTCAGGTTACTACCAACTGAAAGTCAAATAAAAAGATATTCCTAAAACAGCTTTTCGAAGAAGATATGGACATTATGAGTTTTTGGTTATATCCTTTGGGTTGACAAACTGCACCAGCAGCCTTTATGGATCTTATGAATAAAGTGTTTCATGAGTATTTGAACAAGTTTGTCATTGTGTTTATAGACGACATTCTAATCTATTCTAGTACCAAGGATGAGCATGCAAGACATTTGAGTTTGGTGTTATGAGTACTTAAACAACACCAACTTTATGCTAAGTTTTCCAAGTGTGAGTTTTGGTTGGACAGAGTTCACTTTCTTGGTAATGTGATCTCTGGAGATGGGATATCTGTCGATCCAGCCAAGGTTCAAGCAGTTAAGGAGTGGCCCCAACCGATGGATGCTACAGATATTCGGAGTTTCCTTGGGTTAGCAGGATATTACAAGAAATTTATTAAAGGATTCTCGAAGATTGCTACACCCCTCACTCGGTTAACTAGGAAAAACATTAAGTATGCATGGACGGAGGAATGTGAATCCAGTTTCCAGACTTTGAAACAGAAATTGACCGATGTCCCAATATTAACCCTTCCTGTTGAAAATGGTAAATTCAGCATTTATTGTGATGCTTCCAAAATTGGTCTTGGATGTGTGTTGATGCAAGATGGAAAGGTAATAGCCTATGCTTCTAGACAGTTGAAAACACATGAGAAGAATTACTCTACACATGACCTAGAATTAGCTGCAGTGGTATTTGCACTTAAAATTTGGAGGCATTACTTGTATGGACAAACTTGTGAAATATTCTTGGACCATAAAAGTCTAAAATATATCTTCACACAGAAGAATTAAATATGAGGCAACGTCGATGGTTGGAATTCGTAAAGGATTATGATTTTGAGATTAAATACCATCCCGGCAAAGCAAATGTTGTGGCAGACGCTTTGAATAGGGTAACAACATCAACCCCAACTATGATTTTCGCTATGCCATTAGCCTTAGAGTCAGAATTCCAAAGGTTTGATCTAGAAACAGTATCCAGTGTATCAGCTATACTTTCAGCCATAACCTTAAAGCCTACTATTCTGAAGAAAATAAAGGAAGCTCAGACGAATGATGACGAGTGTAACAAGTACAAGTTAAGCATGAATTCTACGGACAAATAAGATTTTAACTATTCTGCTGATGGAATCCTTAAATTTAGAAATAGATGGTTTGTTCCTGCCATTAAAGAACTTCGAGATGAGATTCTTTCTGAAGCACATTCTTCTAGATTCTCTGTTCACCTTGGAAGTACAAAGATGTACAAGGATCTCAAACAACATTATTGGTGGCCAGGTATGAAAAGGATTGTGGCAGAGTATGTATGATCATGTTTATGTTGTCAGCAGATTAAAGCTGAGCATCAGAGACCCTCGGGAACATTGCAACCTTTACCAGTTCCGAAATGAAAATGGGAACAAATAACAATGGACTTTGTTGTGGGATTGCCTAGAACAGCAAAGGGACATGATGCAATCTGGGTAATAGTTGATCGATTAACTAAATCTACCCACTTTCTGCCGATGAGAATGACTTATCCGACGGATCAGCTTGCTGAATTGTATGTGCAAGAGATTGTTAGGTTACATGGAGTTCCAGGTACCATAGTGTCAGATCGGGATTCTAGATTCACATCTAAGTTTTGGGGAAGTTTGCACAAGGCTATAGGAACACAACTTCGTTTTAGCACAGCTTTTCACCCTCAAACATATGGACAATCCGAGAGAACTATTCAGACCTTAGAGGATATGCTCCGTGCATGTGTATTACAATTTCAGGGTTCTTGGAGTAAATATTTATCATTGGTGGAGTTTTCATATAATAACAGTTTTCAGGCAACTATCGGTATGGCACCGTATGAAGCACTGTATGGACGAAAGTGCAGATCATCTTTGTACTGGGATGAAGTTGGTGAAGCACAGTTACTTGGTCATGACATCGTGCAACAAACTGTTGAGAATGTTGCCCTCACCCGCCAGTGGATTTTGACAACTCAAAGCTGACAGAAAAGTTATGCCGATAAGAGACGTAGAGAATTGGAGTTTGAGGCATGTGATGAAGTTTTTCTTAAGATATCACCATTCAAAGGGGTTGTGAGATTTGGTAAGAGAGGCAAGTTGAACCCCAGATTTATTGGACCCTTTTCAATCTTGAAGAGGATTGGGAAGGCAGCTTACGAATTACAGCTACCAACCTCTATGGAAGGAATTCATAATGTGTTCCATGTTTCCATGTTGAAGAAGTGTGTGCGAGATCCATCACAGATTGTGGAACAACAGAGTATTGAAGTTCATCCTACCCTTGCATATGAGGAGAAACCAGTAAGGATCCTAGACTATGCTGTGAAAGTGTTGCGTAACAAAGAAGTTCCTCTGGTGAAAGTCTTATGGCATAATCAAAACATAGAGGAGACAACTTGGGAGCGCCAACAAGACATGATGGACCAACATCCGGAATTATTCAGGTACTGAATTTTGAGGACAAAATTCTTTTAAGAAGGGTAGATTGTAACACCCGGTTCTATCAAACCAATTCTCTATTCTTTTTTTCTTAAACTGATGACACACTTTATATGGTAACAATAAAAGTAGGGATATTGAGTGACTAGGCAAGGGCATAAAGGTAATTGGAAATTTAAAAAGTGGATAACATATTTAAGGTAAGAGCTTTTGAGTTTAATGCACCGTAGCCGCTACTATTCCCTATTTTCTCTCTTTTGGTCTTCAGCTCAAGCAGCAGAACCCTCTAGGCGACTCTCTTGCTCGATTCTCTATCAACCTAGGTGAGCGAGCTTCTAAAGTAGAGCTTACAGCCGAGCGATTTCCAGTAGCCAGGTAAGTGAAGTATGCTTGTGCCTTCGGGCCTACATCACAGAACAGTAGGATTGTGTATGCTTGATTGTGTTTGTATGTCATGCATCATATTTTGAAAATATGCGAAAATGAATTTACATGAAATGGAATGGTAAGGAATGAACAGACTGTAACAGTTGTTAAAGGAACTAATCCATCCCTTAATCAAGAGAGAGGATGTATGACTTTGGGGGAAGTGATCCAAACCCCAATTTCACAGGGGCATCTGAACAGTTTGTTAAGGGAACTAATCCACCCCTTAATCGAGAGAGAGGATATATGACTTTGGAAGAAGTGATCCAACTCCCAATTTCACGGGTGGATCAGATAAAAAACGAAAGCATATGTAACTGAGATGAGAAAGTAGAAATTGCATGTCTAGGAATTTATGTTTCGACATTTCATTTCATTACAGCTTTACTTACTTAGCATTAGGCTAATAGATGAGTTTTGTGATGTAGGTGAAGAAGTGACAGCAAGTGAATTCCCTGAGTTTACTAAGGAATATGTGAAGTTGGGGGAGCACTTCTATGCTATGGTTAGGTGCTCTGATGAGGCGGTTTAACTTTTGTTTGAATGAGAGTTTTCAGTGGTTAGGTATTCTGATGAAGTGTTCTGGGAATTTTAATAATAGTAGAAGTTTGATACTTCTTTCAACGCTTCTGTGATCTTCTTTTCTGGATTTAGAAATATGATTTGATTTCGATTGTAGCTTGCTATTATGAAGTTTTAAGAATTGTGGATTTTGTGTTGCTCAGAATGATTTCAGCAAAATGTACAAAAATCGTTTAGCAGTCGGGTTTGCTCCTTATTAGAGTCTCTTTTTGGTCTATCGGCAGAAGTTTGGTGTTTTTATCCGCCGGCAGATGTTGGAGGATTGAATCATCCGACTGACGTCTTCGGAAGATGTCTTCAGTAAGTTTGTCCTTTTGTCAATCGGTGTGAGTTAGATGAATGAATCATCCGGCTTACGTCATCGGTAGAAGTTTATAATAAGCTTGTCGTTTTGCGATCGGTGTGAGTTAGATGAATGAATCATCCGGCTTACGTCATCGGTAGAAGTGTATAATAAGCTTGTCGTTTTGCGATCGGTGTGAGTTAGATGAATGAATCATCCAGCTTACGTCATCGGTAGAATGTGTATGATAAGTTTGTCGTTTTGCGATCGGTGTGAGTTAGATGAATGAATCATCCGGCTTGCGTCATCGGTAGAAGTGTATAATAAGTTTGTCGTTTTGCGATCGGTGTGAGTTAGTTGAATAAATCATCCGGTTTACATCATCGGTGGGAGTGTATAATAAGTTTGTTGTTTTGTGATCGGTGTGAGTTAGATGAATGAATCATCCAGCTTACGTCATCGGTAGAAGTGTATAATTAGTTTTGTCGTTTGTGATCAGTGGAAGCCTTCAGTTTCTGTTTTCCCCCCCTTTTTCGTTGACTCTGTTTATCGGCTGATGTATTTGACTCTTACGATTTTCAAGTTTTCACGCTTAAGTCTTGATTTCTTCTGGCCGAATATTATTTCTTAATATTTTAACCGATTATTCAAACATTTTTCATAGCTCTGCTTAGTTCTGTTTCGCTCAAAAGAATTTCCGCTGCAAGATTTTAAATGTTCTGAAACTTTAGAAAAATGTCAAATTTTGACTTTCGAGTGAAGTTTTAAATTTCCACCAAAGTTTCTCTGTTATGTTCGGATTATGTGTAACGAACTGGGTTCAGAGGACTCGGGGCGATACATTTTCATTCACCTTTTCGTTTACCTTTTCACTTCCCTTTTCGTTTTCCTTTTCGTTAACCTTTTCGTTTACCTTTTCCTTTTTCCTTTTCGTTTTCCTTTTCGTTTTCCTTTTCGTTTTCCTTTTCGTTTCCTTTTCGTTTTCCTTTTCGTTAACATTTTCATTTCCCTTTTCGTTTCCCTTTTCGTTAACCTTTTCAGTTACCTTTTCGTTTTCCTTTTAGTTTTCCTTTTCATTTCCATTTTCATTTTCACAAAAACATGCATGGAAATACCTTTTTGTGCCTTTTCCAGAAACCATGATGCATGAACATGTACAATGCCGTAATTAAAACCAAAGCATAAACAAACAACAATTTAAACATTCAACAACTTAACTAAAACTATCTACCTAACCTACCACCCAACACATTCTACATCTCCAAGATCCTCAATCAACAATAAATCTTATGGTGTAGGCCAAATCGGCCAAAAGAGTCACGAAGACTTACCTCGTGTCCGTTGCAACTCAAGCTCCAGTCCACGAGCGTTGTTCACCTAAGGCAATTCACAACAACCTTCATTAATTCAACTCATTCGCACCAACAACCATAAATACGTCCATTTGAGCCATAATGACGGTACTCTATCGATCTCAAACCCTATTTCATGTTTCTAACAAAACCTTAATGTATAACCCTAGAAATTGAAATCTAAAGCTCCAAAACCATAGATTCATATCTAGAGTCAAGTTTGGAGAAGAAAACGTAAAGAACGGAGGTTGATCGGAGGAGAATTTGACGTCGGTTGAGGGTGAAACGGCGAAGGGGAGAAATCACCAGAGCTTTTGGCGTTCACGGAGGAGAGAAGAAAAATGAGGGAGGAAGAGATGAGAAATTAGTTTTTATTAATTTGGTTTGTAAATTTACCTTTTTGCCCCTTTTTGCTTATTTTCTATTTGTTTCGTTATATAGCTAACGATTCGGTTTTTTCAAATTTTCTTATTTCGTCTATAAATCCAACTTATTATCAAGGCTTTATCAAAACGTTCCGTCTGCAAAACAGATCTCGTTTACTGTTTTTACCAAAATGTCTTTTATATTACGAGAAACGTAAAATCCTCGTAATTAGCGTTACAACTCCAAAAATTCTCTTATTTCTCCTAAAATCCTTATTAATTATTAGGATTTTAATAACGCTTTCCTTTCGTAAAACAGACTTAATTTGACATATTTACCAAAAATACTATTTTATATTGGAATACTAAAATCACGTAAAGCCGAGTGTGATGACTTGACTTGACACGTATGTGGTGGAACCACCCATGCTCCGCGGATCCTCAGAGGACGTATGGGCCCGGTTGGGGCCGGAGTATAGGTTAAAACTCCGCGGATCCCAGAGGGTTGGGCCGGAGGGTTCAGCGAAAACTCCGCGGATCTTAGAGGGTTGGGCCGGAGGATTCAGTCGTTGAAAGTGGGGTCGTCACAATACCACATCGCTTGGGGAAGTACATGGAAATGAAACATATGTAAGAGATCCCTCCCCAGATAGCAAGACGCGTTTTGGAGCACGATTGACGACAGAATCCATAAGAACTCCGAAGTTAAAAGTGCTTCAGCGAGAGCAATTCCAGGTTGGGTGACCTTCCGGGAAGTTCTCGCCAAACAAATCCGTGAGGGGAGGATATTGGGCTGCAGCCCAATCCCCAGAGCGGACAATATCTTACTGGGAACAGGGGTCGTTACAAATGGTATCAGAGCCTGTACCCAACCGAAAATGTGGCCAACGAGGACGTTGGGCCCCCAAGGGGGGGGGGGGGGGTGATTGTAATGACTCGACTTGACACGTATGTGGTGGAACCACCCATGCTCTGCGGATCCTCAGAGGACGTATGTGCCCGGTTGGGGCCGGAGTATGGGTTAAAGCTCCGCGGATCTCAGAGGGTTGGGCCGGAGGGTTCAACGAAAACTTCGCGGATCCCAGAGGGTTGGGCCGGAGGATTCGGTCGTTGAAAGTGGGTCGTCACAATACCACATCGCTTGGGGAAGTACATGGAAATGAAACATATGTAAGAGATCCCTCCCAAGATAGCAAGATGTATTTTGGAGCACGATTGGCGACGGATCCCATAAGAACTCCGAAGTTAAAAGTGCTTCGGCGAGAGCAATTCCAGGTTGGGTGACCTTCCGGGAAGTTCTCGCCAAACAAATCCGTGAGGGGAGGATATTGGGCTGCGGCCCAATCCCCAGAGCGGACAATATCTTGTTGGGAACAGGGGTCGTTACACCGAGTGTTACAAAAATGATCTTTTTTTGTGACATTATTTAATTTCCTATAATCAATCCATACTCGCCACCCTGTAACTATCCTTGTAGGGACCAATTCATTGTTTTCATTCTTCACCATGGTCATGCCTCCTTTCTTGGGTACACATTGAACAAGACTTACCCATGGACTATATGATATTGCATAAATGATGCCTTTAACAACTTTAGCACTTCTGCTCAGACAACTTCTTTCATGACTGGATTTAGTCTTCTTTCATGTTCAATCGATGGCTTGTGGAACTCTTCTATCTAAATTTTATAGGTGCATATAGCTGGGCTTATGCCTTTAATATCCTCGACCGTCCATCAAATTGTAGTTTTGTGCTCTCTTAACATTATGAGCAGGGAATGTTGATGTGGATATTCTTAAAGATTTTGAGAAATTTTCAGAATTGATCATCAATTTTTTTTCTTTTGAAAACGCTGGGAAAATAATGGAAGTATAGGTTGTAGAATTGGAGGGTTGTCTGAAAATGGATTGATTTGAGTTTAGCTACCTCTTTTTTGGACTCATCCTCCTTTTCAATTTTCTCACCTTCTTGTAGCTCATCTTTTTTGTTAGTCCTATCTGTTGACTTAAATAGAGTTTAAGTTTAAATATGTTTTTGATGATTACGATTAATATGAAATATATGAACTGATGATTTTGTTTAATATGAATTACATGAACTGAATAATTGGATTATTGTGTTTATTGCATTTATCTGGAAATGCCCTTTAAAAAGGGTATTACGTTTCTTAGTCCAAAGTCAATCGTCCAAAGTACTATGTGAAAGACAGACGCAGGCGTCCAAAGTTAAGACAGACGCAGTCGTCCAAAGTTACGACAGACGCAGTCGTCCAAAGTTAAGACAGATGCAGTCGTCCAAAGTTACGACAGACGTAGTCGTCCAAAGTTATAAGTCAGACGCAATCGTCCAAAGTACTCGTCCACAATGCAATCGTCCAATGTACTCGTCCAACGAGCAAGCGTCCAAAATATTCGACCGAAGTGTTCCAAGACAGAACAACGAATTCATGCGAAGCATTAGTTCGACGAGCATTCGTCCAACATCAGACTAAACGAATTCGTCCAAACTCGAACGTCTAGAGTCTTAACAACGCTGAATTAAAGACCGCGAGTGATAGCGACTCCAGATCTCAACGGCTAATTTTTTGGGTACGGATGCTATTCAACGGTCATATTTTTGAATGAGACGCAGATTACAGACAAGAGTATAAAAAGAAGAATGAAGCTCGGGAGAAGAACTTTTTGCTAATCTTTTGAACAATTACTCTGTATTCCTACGAGCTCATGCGATAACCTCTGTTTACATCTCTCTACCCTAGAATTTGAGATTTTGTCTTGAGAGAGTGTAATCTTTGTGCTCAACATTTCATCTAGTGAAAAGTGTAAAGGCAGCGATATACGCCCGTGAAGTTCAATCAAAGTGCAAAGGCAGTTAGTTGGCACCCGTGAAGTCCAATCAAGTTTTTTTATGGAAGAGAAGTAGTGAATCTTCAAGGGAAAAATCCTTGAAGCGTGGACGTAGGCAGGGTTAGCCCTACCACGTAAAAATCACGTTGTTATTTTTTTTTTCTCTCTGTTTATTTTAAATCAGTAAACAACATATTAAGTAATTTTTATTGCAGTAAGAAAACTAAGATTAGGCGAGAAAAATTTAATTCACCCCCCCTCTTAGACAATAACGGTCCTACAATTGGTATCAGAGCGAGGTTGTTATTTGTCTAATTGTGATTAAAAGAATAGTTGCATATCTAGAAATGACATTCAATGCAAACACCACACGTAGAGGGATAGTCTATTTCTAGACTTCCATTTTTCGATGGTAATGACTATATATATTGGAAAGCTAGGATGAGAATTTTTATTCCAGCTATGGACTATGAACTATGGAGTGTCATTGAAAATGGTTCTTTTAGAGCTATGAAAATCGAAAATAGTGTAAGTATACTAAAGCTGGCAAACGAATTAAATGATTCTGATAAACGTAATCTAAGTTTAAATGCCAAAGCTATAAATACCCTGTATTGTGCCTTAAATAGAGATGAATTCAATAGGGTACAAGGTTGTGATAATGCATATGAGATATGGAGATTACTTGAGATAACTCATGAAGGAACTAATAAAGTAAAAGAGAATAAGTTGAGTATGTTAGTTCATGAGTATGAATTATTCTCTATGGAAAAAGATGAAACCATTAACTCTATGTTTACACATTTTACTAATATTACTAATGGTTTGAAAGTGCTTGGTAGAACTTATTCCAATGAAGAATTGGTAAGAAAAATTCTTAGATGTCTTCCAAGAGCATGACAACCTGAGGTGACAGCCATACAAGAAGCAAAGGACCTTAAGGTCCTCAAGCTTGAAGAACTCATTGCCTCTCTTATGACACATGAGATCACCATGAAAGCCAATGAGAAGGAGGATCTCAAGACAAAAAGATCTCTAAAAGAAAGAACATTGCACTCAAAGCTTCCTCAAGCAAATAAGAAGAATCCGAGGAAGAAGATGATGATGAGGATATAGCTCTCATCACAAGGAGGTTCAGCAAATTTCTCTAACGGAAAATGATGCATGGGAGGAAATTCTCAAATGGAGAAAAGCCTCAAAAGGAGAAAGAAATCACATGCTTTGAGTGTGGGAAGCCTGGTCACATCAAGGCTGAGTGTCCACAAGCAAAGAGGAATCCCAAGAAATTCAAGAAGAGAGCCATGAAGGCCACTTGGGATGACAGGGAGAGCGACACTTCTTCAGAGGATGAGGAAGTTGCCAACCTATGCTTCATGGCACACGAAGATGAGGTTAGTCATTCCTCTTGTGACAATGATGAGGGTGACTTAATTGATGCTTTCAATGATTTAGTTAAACAATACAACATGTTTAAGACTAAATACAACTTGTTGAAGAAAGAAATTGCAAACCTGGTTGAAAAGCATGCTAAGGAGATTAATTTGCATGAAAAGGAGATAAAAGATCTTAAGAGTAGAAATGAGAACTTGAATAATATAGTTCTTAAATTTACTAATGTTTGCAAGAACTTAAACATACTGTTAGGCAGTCAGAGAGTTACATTTGCCAAGGCAGGGTTAGGATATGAAAAATCTAATAAAAAAAAGTCTAAAAATTTCTTTGTTAAATCGTCCACTTGTCATACTTGTAATGATATAGGTCATAAATCATATGAATGCCCTTTGAAACTTGATAAGAAATCAAGTAGTAAATTATAGTGGGTTCCTAAAGGAACCAAAGCTAACACTAGGACCTAAAAGATTTGAGTACCTAATAAGAACACTTGATTTCTATATTGCAGGTTGATTGCTCTCCCGGAAAGAATCAATGGTACCTCGATAGTGGATGCTCGAGGCATATGACGGGAGACTCAACCAAATTTGCTGTTGTCAACAAGAAGAAAAGAAACGTCACTTTTGGTGGAAACCAAAAATGGTAAGATTGTTGGCATCAGTAACATAAGTAACAACTCTAATCCTATTATTGAAAATGTGTTGTTAGTAGAAGGGTTAAAACATAATTTACTCAGTATTAGCCAATTGTGTGATAAATGATATAAAGTGACTTTTAAATCAACTTCTTGCATAATTAAGGATGTCTCAAATAGCAAGATTCTATTAAAGGTTATAGAAAGAAAATGTTTATATTATTGACTTAGATAATATTGTTTACTGTGATAAGAAGTGCCTTGCTGTGAATCTGTTGATTGATAGTTGGACTTGGCATAGAAGACTAGGACACGTAGGTATGGATAATTTAGCTAAGATTAATAAGGATAATTTAGTTAGAGGGATTCAAAAATATCCTTTAAAAAGGATAAAGTTTGTGAAGCTTGCTAAATGGGCAAGCAAATCAAAAGTTCCTTTGCATCAAAGAATATACTTTCTACATCCAAGCCTCTACAACTTCTTCACATGGACATTTTCGGTCCTTCCTATATTGCTAGTCTAGGAGGCAAACATTATGCATTTGTCATAGTAGATGATTTCTCTAGATTCACTTGGATATTCTTTCTAAAGTCAAAGGATGAAACTTTTGACACCTTCTCTAACTTTAGGAAGAGAGTTCAAAATGAAAAGGAGCTCACCATTGTTGCTATTCGTAGTGATCATGGTGGAGAATTTGAGAATGAAAAATTTGAACTCTTGTGTCTCAAATATGGAATTGACACAATTTCTCCTCCCCTAGAACCCCTCAACAAAATGGAGTTGTTGAGAGAAAAAATAGGTCTCTTCAAGAGCTGGCTCAAACCATACTCAATGAGAACTCTCTTCCAAAGTATTTCTGGACAGAAGCTGTTTTCACAGCTTGCTATGTACTAAACGTGGTCTCCATAAGACCTATTGTAGAGAAAACTCCTTATGAACTTTGGAATGAAAAAATCTCTACTGTCAAATACTTTAGAGCCTTTGGTTGTAAGTGTTTCATACTAAACACCAAGGATAACTTGGAAAAATTCGATTCCAAATCTGACCTTGAAATTTTTCTTGGTTATTCCCTATCCAGTAAGGCTTATAGAGTCTTTAACAAAAGGACTCTAGTTGTTGAAGAATCTGTTAATGTAAATTTTGATGAGAATCTTCAAGTTACAATCAATGTAAAAGAAGATGACAATTTGGAAAAGCAAATGGATTCTCTCTCCTTAGACAAACCTGCTGAAACCATTCAAGGAGAAAATTCCTTAGATCCTTCTTCTCTAAAAATTATCCTAGTCAAGGTTGAAAATTTTGCTCTTCCTAGAGATTGAAAATATTTCATGAGCTTCAGGCAAGTATTGCAAGCATTGGCACTGGTCAGGAATCCTTTCAGTCCCTGTATCTCTCTCGCCAAGATCAGTTTGACGCTTATGTCCTATCACAACTAGAACATCTTGGAGCTGCCATTCAAAGTCTGCACAATCGTGTTGATCTACTGGAATCAAATCAAAATAAAGCTATTAATGATGTCAACAAACGCATTGATCTATTGGAATTCAATCAAAGTAAAACAATTGATGATGTCATCTCCTCTGTTAGATTCCATTCCAGTCAAATCACAGCGCAAGTGCAGCGAGATTGTGAAAGGGTTATCTCTCATGTTGGAGACCTTGGCACCCTTTTGACACGAAGTGCTGGTGACCCCTCTAATGAGGATGAGATTTTGGATGAAAATGACGTGAACCTTGAGGCAGCTTATCTAGCTACTTCAGCTGTTCCTTCATTTGCTGGGCCAGTGCCTGCTCCTACTAGTAATCCAGATATTACTGGTGTTGTTCCAGTTGCAGGGGATGCCATTCATGACCTCAGTATTCCTCCTTTCTCTTCTGTTGAGGAAATTAATTCTCAGGTGGAATCCCCTCATGATAAGGATGATTTTCTTGATCAATTACGGGATATCCTGCACTGGGAGAATCTCTCCTCCCTTGAGAACTAAGAATATTTTTGTTTTATTTTTTTTAACACTGTGACTGATATTTTTTTTTACACCTTGAGTATTTTTTTTTAACACTGAGCATACTTAACCTGTTGCCAACCTATGCAAGTTTTTATCCTGTCGTCTATCAAGTGTTGTGCTAAATGTCATTCCTCCTTTACATGTTTATTTTTATAATGTCAAAGGGGGAAAAGGAAATACTTTATTGATTATATCAAATTTACTAAATGTATAATTGATAAGTAATACTGCATAGAGTATGGGGAAATATGTAAATTTAAACTGAAATGCAGATTATTATGGTGAACCAGATCATATATTTGTCATCATAAAAAAGGGGGAGACTGTTGAGTTAAATAGAGTTTAAGTTTAAATATGTTTTTGATGATTACGATTAATATGAAATATATGAACTGATGGTTATGTTTAATATGAATTACATGAATTGAATAATTGGATTATTGTGTTTATTGCATTTATCTGGAAATGCCATTTGAAAATGGTATTACGTTTCTGACAATTTTTGGTTAAGTGTTAATAGTCCAAAGTCAATCGTCCAAAGTACTACGTGAAAGACAGACGTAAGCGTCCAAAGTTAAGACAGACGCAGTCGTCCAAAGTTACGACAGACGCAGTCGTCTAAAGTTAAGACAGACGCAGTCGTCCAAAGTTAAGACAGACGCAGTCGTCCAAAGTTATGACAGACGCAGTCGTCTGAAGTTATAAGTCAGACGCAATCGTCCGAAGTTATAAGTCAGACGCAATCATCCAAAGTACTCGTCCACAACGCAATCGTCCAAAGTACTCGTCCATAACGCAATCGTCCAATGTACTCGTCCAACGAGCAAGTGTCCAAAACATTCGACTGAAGTGTTCTAAGATAGAACAACGAATTCATGCGAAGCATTAGTCGGATGAGCATTCGTTCAACGTCAGACTAAACGAAGTCGTCCAAACTCGAACGTCCAGAGTCTTAACAACGCCGAATTAAAGACTGCGAGTGATAGCGAGTCTAGATCTCAACGGCTATTTTTCTGCGTATGGATGTTCTTCAACGGTCATATTTTTGAATGAGACGCGGATTACAGACAAGAGTATAAAAAGAAGAATGAAGCTCGGGAGAAGAACTTTTTGCCAATCTTTTAAACAATTACTCTGTACTCCTACGAGCTCACGCGATAACCTCTGTTTACATCTCTCTGCCCTAGAACTTGAGATTTTGTGTTGAGAGAGTGTAATCTTTGTGCTCAACATTTTCATATTGTGAAAAGTGTAAAGGAAGCGATTGACGCCCGTGAAGTTCAATCGAAGTGTAAAGGCAGTTGATTGGCACCTGTGAAGTCCAATCAAGTTTTCTCATGAAAGAGAAGTAGTGAATCTTCAAGGGAGAAATCCTTGAAGCGTGGACTGTAGGCAGGGTTAGCCGAACCACGTAAAAATCACGGTGTTATTTTTTTTCTCTCTTCTATTTATTTTGAATTAGTAAACAACATATTAAGTAATTTTTATTACAGTAACTAAACTAAGATTAAGTGAGAAAAATCTAATTCACCTCCCTCTTAGACAATAACGGTCCTACACTATCCCCTTTAGCATTGTGTTCCTCTATTTTCTTTGGTGATTGTAGTTCTTTTCTGCTTCAGAGTGTGAGTGAATGACATTGTTCTCTTAGATTCTTTTTAGTGTTGCTCAGGAATGTTCATTTGTTTGGATTGTTCATCACACTAGCTAATTATCCAATATGAGTTTCCCAGGACTTGATGGAAGCATTCATGTTGCCCAGGTGGGTTTTGTAACTATCAAGTTGCTGTTCAGTTTTGTAAATCTGACTCTGGTTTTCACCACAAAAGTGCTCACTAAATCTTTAAGAGAGGGTTTCTTCTAATTCGTTTGATTCTAAAAACTAGGAGAGTTTTGGAGATTTTGAGGATTTAGGGTGTTCCTACTGCTTGCATAATTGAAGTTGTCATGATTGTTAAGTCATTGATGATAGTAATTAGACAGATTGTTATTTCAAAAATTATTATAGCCTCTATTAGTTACGTATTGAACTTCCTCTATTCCCTCTTTAGTTGCTATTGATGATTCAACAAAATTGGATGATTCTCCATTTGTTATTCCTCCTTTTGATGTCAGATTTGCAATGTGATGTGTTTATGCAAACATTTGTGCGGTGAGACCTGTAATGAAATCAACCTCTAAACAACTTGTTACTTTTCTTGAGTTTGATCTTTCATTGGACCATCGGTCGATGTTTGCGGCCATCTCTTCTAGTAAAGCATCTGCATCTTCAATAGTTTTGGCCATAAGTGATTCTCCATTGGTGGCATCAACGATAGTTCTTGTTTGTCGATTTAATCCATTGTAAAATAGTTGAATTTGCAGTGGATTTGAAAAATCATGTTGTGAGAATCTGCGAAGTAAGTCTTTAAATCTTTCCCAACATTCATATAAAAGTTCAAAATCCAGTTGCAACTGCCAAATTTCACTCCTTATTTGGGCAATCTTTGCATGTGAGAAAACTTTACTCAGAAACGTTTCTACCATTTCATTCCACATTGTGATATTATTTGGTTGCAAACTTTGCAACAAAACCCTAGCTCTGTCTTTTAAGGAAAAAAGAAATAGTCTTAGTCTAATGACATCACTATAGATGCCATTCATGTTTTGGATTTTTGCATCCGGATCGTGGACTATGGGATTTGGAATGTGAGAACCAGTCCCGGATCGTCTATCGAGCAGAACCAGTCCATATGGACTGCACCACTCGGTCCGGTCCTATCCTGCAGTTTTGGGCCGGTTCTGCCCACCACTAATGCAATGCAGTGCAGTAAGTAGAAAATTCCTACCTCGATGATGATTCGTTTTTTGGCTAGTCGGAGCTACCACCTCTGGCATAAGCTTGTAATCCACAAACCGGTTCGAACATAAAATGAAACCCAAGTTAGGAAATCTCTCTCAATCACTAAGGGAGATACAAATATGAGTTTTATACTGGGACTAGGAACCCAATGTGAAACAATATAAACGAAAACAAACTTCCCAAAAATAAAGTCATGCAGTTCGCACTTTAGTATGGATCGGTCGACACTTATAAGTGGGGGCGACCCACCGATCGACACTTAGAACATTTGGATTTGGCCGCGATTGACATTTCTTCTTAGCGATCGACACTTCATGCTTCTTGGGTTTCAGCCCAACATGCACTAAGGTCGACACTTCCTTCTGAAGTGTCGACACCTTTCAAAAATAAAATTGTACGTGATCGACATTTCGTTCAACTAGTCGACACTTCAGGTGTTGATCAACCCAAGGTCGACACCTTTAACCCTCTGTGTCCAAGGCAGTGTTTGAAGAGTCGATCGACATCCATAGCGATCGACACTTGGACGATTTTTCAACGGTAGGAAGTCACAAAATTTGCATTCCCTCACAATTTCTCACTTCCAATCGGCAAATAAACTTATTTAGATTTCAAATACACTTAAATACACCATAAACTAACCACAAATTCAAGTTTTCGATCTTGAATCCGATTTCTCATAAAAACCCTAAATTGCGAACTAAAAGTCGGGGAGGAAATACTTACCAACGTTCGAAATCCCTTCACGAACGTTGTTGCACGAAGTCTCACAAACATTTCACCATCCTTGGAAGATGACGATTCGTACAAAACTGAATCGTCTCTCTCCCTCTTCCTTTTCTCTCTTCCCGCGGCGGTGAGGAGAACAAAAATAGGGTTTTCCCCTATTTCAAAAAACATTTCCTTTACTAATTTATTTAATAAATAAAATATAATTTATTATATTTTACATATTAAATAAATTCCTTTAATTTCATCGAAACCTCGACATTTCCATAAATTGACTCAAAAAAATTCAAAGCAGTCGCTAAACGACAAAATGAGTCAACCCATAACTTGTTGACAATTTTTAACAAGAAAAATTTATATGTGAAATTTAATTAATTAAAAATACCAGTTTTTATAGGTTAGCATGTAATTGGAGGCTTACTTCAATCTAACAAAGAAGTAAGCTCCTGAAAGTGACTTTGAAAAGCAATTTACGACCAAAACAAAAGGAAGAAAAATAAGCTAGAGAAAAAATCAGACTAGTTGACCTGGAGAGTGTTTTCTTGTATTATAAAAGTAATGTTGCAGTTCGATGCTTCAACATTACGAAAGTTTTTATTTTTCTTCTTGATCCTTGAATATAAATCGCTGATGAAATTTGTATCGTGAACGTACGAGAGATTTGTATAAACCATATAAAACGTGGTGTCTAGATTTATTCTTCATTCTTCACCTTGATTAATTCTCACGAGTTTGATTCACAACACCAACAATTCGCGAAAGACAAATCCTTCCATTCTACTCCCAATTTGTTGTTAGTTCTCAATGATTGCAATGACTAGTTAAAAATGGTTGTAGAATGTAGAGTTTTTTAGTTCGTTCTCAATTTTGGAAGTGAGATTCTTTATTTAACCAAAACAAATATTCTATAAGATGCTGGAGACAGCATGCGAGCACCCACTAGCAACTACCCGAGGGAAAAAAAAAACTTTATTGCAAAATAAATTTAAGCCATGAGTATTCAATAAGTAATAAAAAGAACTTTAGTTGATTTTTTTTTTTTTTTTTTTTTTTTTTTTTTTTTTTTTTAATGTAGCTATTCACATGAGAATAAATTAATTTCTAAATGAAATACTTTGATAAGTCTATTAAAAATTTATTGTCTGGTGAGAGTTAGCATCTCATCTCGTGCTCAAGTAGAAGACATTACCCTAAAAGTTTTGTAACAAATCATCGTCAAAGTTTTCGCTATTTGATGTCGAGGTTATAATAAAACATCGAGTAACAAAAATATGATTGCAGGATTCGGAGATTACTTATTTTCATTGCCTTAGAATAATAATAAGCTGAAAATGTTACGTTAAAGACCATATATTTATGATTGATAAAAAAATAATTTAAAGTTTGGAAGTATTGCTTATAAAAATGTGACGTTAAAGATCATTATTTCATTAATTTAAGTTGTTTAATGATGTCACACTAATTATTTATCAATCAAATATTCAACATTACCTTAAAAGAAACCCTAAGCAGACCATTTCGGCTACAAATTGTTTTAAAACTGAAAGTGACACCATTTCTTCTCTATCATGCTTCAGCTTTTGCTTATGCTGTCCAACTGTGTAGCTCCAACCCATACTCACCTACCATATACTTACTACTCTATGTTATACCATATTTCTTGATTGTAATATCAAATGATCTATAATTCTAAAAATTTAAGTTGTTAATTGTTGAGAATCGAACGCTAATAATTGGAAAAAAAAAATAAACGTAGAAAAATATGGACACCAAGATTTTCGTAGAAAACTCTTTAGGGAAAAACAACGGGTAGATGGGAAATTCATTAATCATAAATTAATGTACAAATGAATTTTGTGACTCAAGTATTAATATATAGAGAAAAGACAAACTCTAAATAATTATATACGAGCCCGATCCGAACCAACTAGAATTCAGGCCACACTGAACTCTAACAGTTAATAACACCATAAATATTTTTATTCTTGGATAGACTAATTTTTTTTGATTATTTATAGATTTAAACTTGGGATCTCATATTTTAATACCATGACAAATTATCAACGGTTTAAAAAATTAAGTTGTTTTGTTGAAGTTAATTTAATCATTCATACTTTTTGACATGGAAATAGTTCATTTGCTTCACAATTAATTTAGCTTCAAAGACAGTTAAGTATTGTAATTACTGCATGAGTATACAACATAATGTGAAAAGAAAATGTGGGCGACCAATGACAATGACATAAAGAGTGGAGATTTTGTTGTTATAAGAACAATAATTACAAGAGTACTTAAAGTTAGCAAAGTGTAAATCGAATTACTCGAAAAATAACACAAGAGCATATTTTTTATACGAACCCACAATCTTTAAAGATCTAGTTATTTTAGTACTTGAAATAAATTTGCGAAGAAAAAACAAGGTTTTGTCAAAATTTTGAAAATCGATATTAAAGGAACATCTGAATTTTCGATACTTTTAGGTTGGTTCATGCAACATAATTTACTACCCACTTAGAGGGTTTATTTATAAAAAGTAAGGGGAAAGTGCAGAGGTACAACTGCGACCTAAAATGTTTGACAAATAAAAACTAAACAAATAGGTTATATTCTGTCGAAGAAAGAGAGAGAAACAAGTGGAGGAAGTCTGAATAGATAATCTTCTATAAATTGCACGACAACCCGTTCTTTAGCTTCTTAAGTCCGATTATCCCAATGAAGACCTCATCATTTCATCCATGTTTAAGCCCAAAAATCAGTTCAATACTGTTAACTCTGTCGTTCTGGTCTTTAATGGTGGCAAATGCAGGTAATAACTTTTACAAAGAGGTGGACATAACTTGGGGAGATGATGAACATGGCAAAATTCTCAACAATGGCCGTATTCTCACTCTCTCACTCGACCAGTCGTCTGGCTCAGCCTTCCGGTCCAAAGCTCAGTATTTATACGGCAAGTTCGATATCAAAATCAAGCTCGTCCCTGGAAACTCTGCAGGCATTGTCACAGCCTACTACGTAAGTGTTTTGGGATTACAAAATGTTTGAGTTAGATTTTTATGCATATTATGAAAAGGGTTTGTGTATTTCAGTTGAGGTCAGAAGGATCAAAATGGGATGAGATAGACATTGAGTTTCTGGGTAATCTGAGTGGAGATCCTTATATTCTACATACCAATGTTTATACCAAAGGAAAGGGTGAGAGAGAAGAGCAATTCTACCTCTGGTTTGATCCCACTGCTGATTTCCACTCTTATTCTATTCTTTGGAACCCTCTACACATTGTGTAAGAACTATCTAAGCTATCATTTTAACCCTAGATAATTATTGCGTCACTTTAAAAAAAATAATAATTGGAGTGGAATTTATTTATACAAATGATATATTATTTCAACTTCACTTTAAGCTTTGACCAATATGTATGATTATTTCAATGATCAACATCAACAGGTGTATCATAGATTATAACTCGTCTCCACAGCTTGAACATGGTCGAAAAATGGATAGATTATAAATAATGTTACATTTAGCTTCTTATTCTACCAACGTTGACGTGTCAAATAATTATTGGTACAATAAATGTAATAAATTTATAATTTATTACATTAATTAGAATTTAATTATACTAATCATTGTTTGATACGTTAGCGTGTATTTTAAGATGGTAGAATAAGAGGGTAAACGTAACATTACTCATAGATTATAATACCTATGTGAAAGACCATTTTTTGAGTTATTCTTTTTTCAAGCATGATCAAGTATTTGTCTTAAACTAGTTACAAAACTATACTATAATTAATTTATTTAAATTTGTGTTTTAAAATCAGGTGGTACGTAGATGGAAGGCCAATAAGAGAATTCAAGAAAATGGAGTCGACTGAAATTCCATATCCAAATGATCAGCCAATGAGATTACAGGCCAGCCTCTGGAACGCGGATGATTGGGCCACTAGGGGAGGAACAGTGAAGACAAATTGGACTGAATCCCCCTTCACTTCTTCCTTCAAATCGTTTAAACCCGTCGGCTGCGTTTGGTCGTCCGGCGAGTCCTCCTGCGTCGAGTCGAACACCTCCGCCAGCCCATGGCTCATCCAAGACCTTGATTCCGCGAGACTTAGGCAGCTCAAATGGGTTCGAAATAACTACCTAGTTTATGACTACTGTACTGATTTAAACCGATTTCCCCAAGGTCTTCCGCTTGAGTGCCCCCAAATCTCTACTTAACCACTAGGCTTCTCAAGGAACAAGCTTTAATTTAAATAAAGATTTTATTGGAGTTAGTTGTTTGGTTTAATCTGATTTCATTTTCATAGTCTAGTTTCATCCAAAATGAAAGGACAAAAAAAAAATAAAAAAATTGAATCCTATGATTTAAAGTGAAAAAATTATTTGAGAAAAAAACCACGAACAAAAATAATTTTTAAGATTCAAGATTATATGTATTTATAAAATAAAACAAATTGTAAAAAAGATCCGTAATGCAAGTAAAAAGAAAATACAGATCGCTTGACTATAACAAAATAAGTATCATAACTTATCAATTACTAGTCAATACTATTTTAGTGTACTGTCATGCTTTAGCGGCATGGGAGTTGTGTGGAGTCCAGCGGTGCTCAAAGTACAATATTGTCTGCTTTGAGCCGGAGCCCGCATAAATTTATTTTTGAAGTTAGTCAAAAATCCATTGTACTAGGTAGGAGGAAACTCTATTTATAAAGCGCTCAATTTCCACTCTCCTAAGCGATGTGTGATTGTGCACCACCACTATTATGAACTGGGCCCTAAGAATCAACGGAATCTTGGGTCGTCTTTGTTTTCACAAGGTGGCTGCCACAACATCCCCCCTTGGGGGACCGACGTCCCTGTCGGCTACACTTCAATTGGGAACTAGTTGTGATGCATTTGTGGAGTCTCTCGGTACTCTCAGTACAATATTGTCTACTTTTGGCTGAAGCCGCACATATTTATTTTTGAGGTTAGCCCAAAACATATTATACTAGGTAAAAAAGAGAACTCTACTTATAAAGCACTTAATTTCTGCTCTCTCAAGCGATGTGAGATTGTGCACTCCCCACTGGTATGAGTTGGGTCCTCACAATCATTAGAATCTTGGGTCGTCCTTGCTTTCACAGGGCGGGCTTACCACAACCTTGCCTCTCTTGGGGGCCTGACGTCCCTGTCGGCCACACTTCAGATTGAAAATTAACTCTAATACCATTTGTAGAGTCTCCCGGTGCTCACAGTATAATATTGTCCATTTGGGGCCAGAGCCCACATATATTTATTTTTGGAGTTAGCCCAAATTGCATTGTACTATCTAGAGAGGAGAATTCTACTTATAAAGCACTCAATTTCTACTTTTCCAAGCGATGTGAGATTGTGCACCCCCCACTAGTATGAGCTAGATCTTCACAATTAACATAATCTTTGTTAAGAGCCCTCTTTAGTGACCTGATTTTGTTTTTGTGGTAGATTTTAGGCTGAAAGATGAAGATAAATCATTCCACTCATATTAAATGTACATTAATGCCAGAGATCAAACCCCAAGAAGGGGAATAATTCTTCCAACATTTCACCCATCAACACCCAACGAGTCTTTGCAGCTGAGATCATGATAAGTTTTTAATAAATTTTGCCCACAAGAAAATCACTTTTGAGTTGGTCTATGGTTTCCTTCCTTTAAAGTATTTTCTTCACAAGACTTATTGCACACAATGCATCCATAACACGCTCTTTATCTTGAAGCTAAGTATAATTTAGGCTATTTTGGTCGTTGTGTGAAGTATGCATTCAAATATTGTTGCAATGGTCGTAGTTTTTTCTTGGACGTATCATGTGGTATTAAATCCATTGGAAAAAATGCCAAAATCTAGAAAGGTGTTTTTTTTTCTTAAAAGTAGAAAGAAACACTCTTGGGTTAAGAATCATGATCAAACAAACTCGCATTTGGTTGTCGAAAGAGATCAAACACCAATTTCATTCTCATAAGCCTCTTCAATTGTTGGCCAGAAAAGATTTCTACTGTGAATCATATATAAATGGTTCAATGATTATTCATGTTATAATTATCGTTGTTGCAATTTCTATAAATGTACACTAATGCCTATTATTTCATATGATGAAGGCGATAAGTACATCAATCAATTCATTCCTTACTATCTAAATCATCAGCATCCGCTACGTTTGATTAGCCAAGAGTGTGGCATCGTTTGCTTTGTCTACCAAATGACTCGTCCCTATCTTATTCATGACTACTTTCAATGTGGATATTTCCTCCATCAATCTTACATTGAAATTCCAAGTCAAAAAGAAAGTCCTCTACATGACCACATAAGTTAACTCTGCAATTTCTTTGTAATAAGTTTTGTTATATTTGTCTCATAAAATCTAAGGGTTTGTTTTTCGGATGCATTGAGTGTAAATTTTATATTGGCACTGAATGTTTTCTTATATCCCCAATGTACCTTTAGTGTACAAATATCATAGTCACCCTTATTACTTAGTTGAAAAATCTTATTGTGCAGCCTCCAATCGATCAAGTGAATATAAGCTCACTAGAACATACTCACTTCGATGTAATGACTATAATTATGAGGTTCATCTTTTATGTAGTTTGTTATCTTGTACCATCAAACACAAAAGTCATTTTCATGTTCTAAAACTAATGAATTTTGTAGTAGAAGATGATTCCGATGAATATTATTGTGACATATGCGAGGAGACAAGGGATCCACATTTATGCTTGTACTATTGCAAAGATTGTGATTTTGTTTTTCATGTTCATTGCGTGATGTCTGAGGTATTATATCCTCTAAGTACTTCTCATTACATATTAAATTCATTTGAAACATTGATATACCGAGAATAATTTGGTTTTTCATCTATGTTTTTTCTTATGGACTTTAAGTGCATTGAAGAAAGACCATGGACAAGTTAAGTTGATAATTGCAAGGGACTTGAATTTTGAAGAAATATACCACACACATGACAATGTAAGTGGAAAGACTTTGACTTTAAAGAATCTACTTGACTTTATGAGCCTATCAAAATTGCAAGACAAGAAAGAAAGCATATATACTTCTAAAGATGTTGAATAAGACATTATTCGCAAATTCTCTTTGTTAAAAGATGGCGGCTTCAATTTATAACACCCGGCTTTACGGGATTTAATATTATTTCAATATTATCGGCATTTTTGTAAATACATCAAATTAAGTCTGTTTTACGAACGGAAAGTTTTAATGAAGCCGTAATAATAAATTAGAATTTGTGGTGAAATATGAGAATTTTGGAAAATCGGATCGTTAGTTAAATAACGAGACAATTAGGGGAATAAATAGAAATCAAATGGAAGGGCAATTTAGTAATTGTCAAACCAAATTTAATTAAAATCAAAAACTCCTTTCTTTCCCCTCACCCACGCCAATTTCATTTCTTCCTCTCCCTCACCGCGCGATTCTTCTCCTCCCTTACGGCGATTCTCCTCTCCGTGGTCGAAGCTTGTCCTCCGGCGACTCGAGTCTTCACGTTTCTCTTCCGTCATCGCTCTCTAGGTAAGGCTCGACACTTTTGGAACGTTAGGTATTGATTTCTAAGGTTAAAACGATTAGGGTTCGTTAGGGTTTTTGTCAGAAACGTGAATCAATGTTTGAAATTGATAGGTTGAGCTTAGTTATGCCTCTAATGGACGTATTGATAGTTATCGGAGCTTAGTTTATCGATTTGTTGAGGTGTATTCGAGATTTGGTTAAGTTGGAGCTCGAAAACCTCCATTAATGGAGTTTTTGAAATCTTGAGCGCGAATTGCTCGATGAAATGCCTCAACGAACTTAAATAGAGTTTAGGAGATTTTTCTTTAGTTAGGAGTTAGCAATTTTTGGAGTTTGGTGATTTAGACTGGATTTAACGTCGTGTATTGTGAAATGCATAGGTGAACAAACTGCTCGTGGACGGAGCTCGGTGTGCAACGATGCGAGGTAAGTTCTCGTGACTTACTCTGGCCGATAGGCCTACACCATATGTCAAAGACGTTTCGAGGAACATTGAGGATTGTTTGTTTAAATTGTTTTGGGGTTTGGGTAGTTAGAATTAGTTGTTTTTATATGTTGTTTATTTATCGTCTTGATGGTACACATGTGATTGTTTACTTTATGTTATATTTGAACTGTTCATGCATCACAGTTTTAAAAACGACATGAAAATGAATTTACGCACGGATTTCATGAAAAGAACATGCATGTAAAGGCAAGTAAAGTATCACAGTAAACAACCATGACATGGGGTTATCGGGGATGAGATTCAGACCTGGCGTTCGGTGGTGAGCGGGTTTCCCTCCCTTCAGATGGTGTGGGCTGTCTAATCGCTTGACGTGCCTTATCCATCTGTCGAGCGTTTCCGATAACCATAGACTGACACATACGGATATATGCATTGACATGGACGGTTTTCATAGTACAGAGCATACATGATCATGCATTAGCATTTACGTAGGGCTTACTGAGATTTTTATCTCATAGGTGTCTTTATGGTGTAGGTGATTTCGAGACAGGTGAGGATGATGTCTCTCCGCCTGATGTATGAGCACGTTGAAGAAAGATGGCCCGTGGGAGTGCGCTGGCAGTCGGAGCGTGATTTTGACCCGTGGGGACATTCATAGGTATTTTGGATAGAAATTGTTAGAACATTATAGGATGTTGGAAACTGGATAGTTAATAGAAAGTGTTTTTGGGTGATTAAACGTATTTTGTAATGTTTTACTGATTTTAAAAACAGGAGGATATGTTAAACTTTTAAACGGAACTACGCGGTTCGTTTTTACGAAATTGGTTATATTTAATTGTGTTTCGAGTCGGTGAATAGGTGTCTACCCGCGATGTATGCATGTAGAAGTGTGTAATGTATGCAAGAGATGAGGTTGTTGTATGGAAGTATGTTTTGTGAAATGAAATGAGGTGTGAAGAAGGAATGAGAAAGGGAAAGAGTGTTGTGAGTGGTGAATGTGAAGAGCAGGGTGGTCTGAGGAAACGGGGGGGGGGGAAGAATTGAAGCTGTGCTCTCTGGAAGAAATCCAGAGAGCATGGCGATTGGGGGGGGGGGGGGGGGGGAAAGATTTGAAGCTGTGCTCTCTGGAAGAAATCCAGAGAGCATGGCGATTGCTCGCCACCAAAATGGCGAGCAATCGCCACTTCTCACCGCGGCGATCGCTATTGGCGATCGCTGGCGATGGCTTAAGTCGCCACATCGCCTAATGGCGATTGCTCGCCAGTTTATGGTGAGCAATCGCCACCTCTTCTGCCCGCGAAAGTGAAACAACGAAAAAAAAAATGTTTTAAATTTAAATGTTTTCTTTTATTTAATTAATAGTTTTAAGTTTATTTTAAATAGTTTACAAAGTAGTTTTCAAACGCCGTTAACAACTTTGATTTTGATTTTAAAAGTTTTATTTCCGCTCGAAAGCCCGATTTAAAGTTTGTACGCATAAAATGAAAAATTTGTACGAAAAATATAGGGTACGGGTAAGGGTCGCTACACAATTAGATTAAGGAAAGAGTGGAATATTTTCTACCAAGAACAAAAACCTCATGAATATGAACAAGAAATAGTGGAAGAGAAATGTTACATGATCACATCTAGTTTTTCCTCCTTTTTGGATGATTTGCTTACGAAATATTGCGACTTTTTGACTTGTTCATGATGTCAGAACAAGGTCAAGTCTATTATCTTTTAACTTCTATGTTGTGACTAACATATATGCGTGCAACCTACATAGCTGACATTATGGATATGCAAATCTTCACTTGGTTATATGGAGCATAAAAGTTAGCTTTAAACTTGAGTTTCTTGAGCCTATTTTGAAAAGGATTACAAGTTCCTTTATTGGTTTCGAGTTATGAAACTCGATGATGAATTACCTGATAAAGTGTCCCTTGAGATTGATGATCTTGAAGAGAAGATGAGTAAGATCAAAATTAAGATAGAAGAACAGAAAATGTATTTGTTGGAAATCAAGCTAGGTAAGACAACAGAGGAATCTAGAGATATAAAGGAGTTCGTAGGTGATGCCAAGAAACAGAAATAGCCAGTAAGAGGGGAGAGTTTGTTTTTAAACAGCCTCTTTTAAACTTATGTTTGGACTTTTTTTTTGTTTTTGTTTTAATACAACTCAAAAAACTCTTTCTTTAATCTTCTTTGAACAATTTTAATCCTTGTTCATTGAATCCTTGTTTCCACATATTTATTCAATTTTAATATTTTCTTGTCTACGTTGTATTTAGGCAATCTGTGATGGGAAACAAATTTTGCTGGTCGAACGTGTAAAAATTGGCAATCTTTGAGTATGTACGAGTTGTGAAAAATAGAACTTGGAAGGTTTTTGTCTAATATAAAGTATGAGTGTAAAACATAACTTCTTTGAATGGTAGGGTTAAAGTGTGATTATGAAAAAGTTTGATAAAAGGGTTGGAAACTCTACACCTCCTTCATTTCTTCACGGTCGACAATGGAGAGGATAGGGAAAGAGGGTTGCGACCTGTTCGTGCTTCTCGTCGTAGTCAAAGGCTACCGTCCCGTGTGTGGGACTCTGTTGCGAAAAATCGTATACGCAAGTGCACGTGTCGCAAAAGTAATAAAGTGTGTAAAAGTACGAGTGTCGATCCCACGAGGAATAAATATGTTAAATATTGAATATCTAAATTTCAGTTTAATTTGAAAAGAAATAATATGTTGATAATTTTAGATTTTTAAATTAAATTAAAATAATTCAAATAAAAGAAATTAAACAATTTAAATAATAGACTTGAATATAAAAGAGTAAGATTATATGATGAGAAAATCCAGGGTTCCGATTTCACTTAACTACTCTTATTTATTAAACCTAATTCAAGTGATTAATTCCTATTTATTCGTGTTGATGGAAATTTCACAAAAATATTCATCAATCTCTCTCGAGCAAAGACAAACTTATTCAATTAACGAATTATCACCTCTCGGTCTCTAATCCTGAGAATTAATTGAACACATTAAGAACAAGAAATTATATTACCACTCAAACGCCCTAACTATCTCTAGACTAGGATCCTTTTTAAGGCAATTTAATCAGTGCACGGTTAAATTCTCCGCTCTCGCATCCCGAATTAACCCTAAAGTACTTAGTTTTGGTGATCAAGCAAACCTAAGTATTACGTTCAGAATAAATTTGTAACGACCCGAGGAGGATCATCACGTGTCATGACTTTCCTTTAAACTTATCCGTACTTTTATACCTCTGTAATCGGTGTATATATTTTTTTTTATATATATATCAAATCTCATTCTAACTTAACTTAAGTTCGCTGAACAACCACATTTAACTTTCACTCCTGCCGGTCGCTAAACGACAAACATCCAGTTGTTCTACCGGCCTGCACGTGCATCTCACATGATTCATTAGACATCTATCGGCAGACACACATATTTGCATCTGCCGATGGTCACGTGCATCACGCGTGACCAATTAAATCATCACTCAATTACAACGACAAAAGACTGACTTATCTACCGATGACAAGGCACTCCATCTGCCGATGGCAACACACAACATCTGCCGATGGCATTTATACTACATCTTCCGATAGATTAACTCACATCATCTGTCGATGACGTGGCACTACATCTTCTGGTAGATTAACTCACATCATCTGCCGATGACGTGGCACTACATCTTCTGGTAAGGCGGAATGACATTTCCATCTTCCGGTATCTTGACCTACTACACATGCCGATCTCTAGGCATATCGTCTGCTGATGACGTCAGCCGGAAGACAAATACTTTTCCTCTTCCGATGACGTCCTCCGGAAGACAGACTTACCCGACTCCCATCACAATCCTCCTGTCGACTTCTACACTTCAAAATAACACATCTCCTGCCGATAGACAAGTACTTTCATCTACCGACTACTAAACATTAACCTAACATCTTCTTCTTCCGGTAGACAAGCAAACTTCATCTACCGATTTCTAAACTCCATAATAACACTCACACCTTCCGATAGACAAATACATTTCGTCTACCGGCAGCACAAACTTCATAACTTCAAACTTAATACCGGGACACCAACAGAATAAACCACAGATTCATTAAAACTCATACAGCGGAAGACTTAGTTAAAATCACTCATTCTATATTCTTATAATATACTCATAATCAGTATTCAAGCTAGACAAGTTCAAGCTCCATAATCATAAGTAACATCATCCTACTTAAACTTTTATGTTCATAGTTATCATTAAAACCTTAAGAGTAAAACCAGAGGGTCATAATCGCCATCCAGCCACAGACTTTCCACCCTGAGCACCTTCCAGCAACCAGCTTAAACTTCATCCTCAACTTTGTATTCCTCACCTGATATTTCTTCACCTACATCGTAAGGTGTAACTGTAAGCCTAAGGCTTAGTAAGGAATGCAAACTATTATGAGTTCATGAATGCATAACTTGGAGAAAAACATGCTCATAAGTCTTTTCTTTTCACGTACTTGTTCTTAATCATCATTCATAATCGTATCTCGTATTCATTGTTCATAATCATCATTCGTAGACATGCTCATATTCATCATTCCTTTCATCATTCATATTCTTCATTACATTATGTGGTTTAAGGGAGGATTTGTGCCGGTAAAGGGGGTTCGACAGTGAGTTTGATCATGGTCCCTACTGCGGGTCGTATTCATATGTCCTACTGCGGACTGTGACATACGCCGAACCACCCCCAACCCTCACTTAACCACGTTGCATAAGTTTTATCTTCTTATTTTATTCATGAGAAAACATATTTCAAAACATTTTCATATGCTTGAGAAGTAAAACATGATGCATAACATAAATGCACTTAATCATCGAACTAAGACAGGGGAGAACATCAGAATAACATAACCATATCCATCGACATTTCATCGAACATATAGAAGACAACGTTCACTAAATCTAACATAGTCCTTTGATGTAGGGCCCTATTGGCCGGAAACTTAGTACATTCACTTACCTGGATTCCTTAGCAACTTGAATCACCTTCTCTTCAACTTCTTCACCTAACACATTTCACATTACAGTAGTTAAAATAAAGTCCTAAAAGTTCTAATCGAAAGTCATCCTAGAATCTAACAGCTAAGGTTCTCTGTGCAGTCTGAAATCCAAAACCGAAACAGCTAGATATAGCTATCGATTAAACGGGTTCGGTTATATAAAAGGTCCAGAATCGATTTAAGGGTGGCATTACCAAATGAAGATAAGGAACGATAACCAACTGACTTAGCCATTGAAGAACTCGAAAGTACAAGTTCAACTGAAAACAGAGTTCTAAATGACTACCCGGCATCTACATTGTCAAAATCTTACCTAGAATGCGGGTTACCGGAGTAGAGGCTGAAAAACCAGTTGCTGGGGAGGAAGAAAGTTCCAGAGAAGAAAGGAGTCGCCGAGAGGAAATGTCGGCTGCAGTGAGGTTTAAATGAGATTTAAGGTTTCCATTTTCTATTTATACCTAATCCTTCAGTCTTTATTACAAAATTGCCACTCAACCTAGTTTTACTCAACTTGTAATGAATTTGCCTCAACATTAAATTTAATCATAAAGGTTAAATAAAGGGTAACAATGAGAATGGTCAGAAAATCACCTGGCCGAAATGTCGGGCGTTACATCCACCCCTCCTTAAACAAAATTTTCGTCCCCGAAAATTGGTCAAGCAAAGAGTTCTGGATACTTGTCCAACATATCCTGCTGCAGTTCCCATGTAGCTTCTTCAATACCATGATTCTTCCACAAAACCTTAACCAACAAGATTTCCTTATTCCTTAGAGTCTTCACTGCAGAATCCAAAATTTGTACTGGTTTCTCTTCATACACCAAATTAGGCTCAACTTCAATTTCCATTGGTTTAACAACTTGAGTCGGATCACGTATGCATTTCCTTAGCATAGACACATGAAAGACATTGTGAATCTTTTCCAAAGATGGAGGCAAAAGTAACCTATAGGCTGTACTGCCAATTCTTGCTAAGACAGGGAATGGTCCAACGAATCGTGGATTAAGCTTTCCCTTCTTACCAAATCTTAAGACTCCTCTAAATGGTGAAATCTTCAGGAAAACTTCATCACCAACAGAAAACTCAAGATCTCTTCTTCTTTGGTCCGCATAACTCTTCTGTCGACTTTGTGCAGTTAACATCCTTTTCCTAATGACCGTAATCTTATCTGACATCTGTTGTAGAATCTCAGGGCCCAATAGCTTCGCTTCACCAACTTCATCCCAGTACAAGGGTGACCTGCATTTCCTACCATACAAAGCTTCATAGGGTGCCATACCAATTGTGGACTGATAACTGTTGTTGTAAGAAAACTCAATCAGAGGTAGGTGTCTACTCCAAGATGCCTGAAAGTCAAGAACACATGCCCTTAACATATCCTCGAGTATCTGAATGGTTCTCTCGGATTGTCCATCTGTCTGCGGGTGAAAAGCGGTGCTGAAGGATAACTTTGTGCCTAAGGTACCTTGTAAACTTTTCCAGAATCGGGAGGTGAATCTAGGGTCACGATCAGAGACTATGGATACGGGAATCCCATGCAACCTGATAATTTCTTGGACATAAAGGTTAGCAAGTTGATCCATCGTGTAGGTTGTCTTGACAGGTAAGAAATGAGCCGATTTCGACAGTCTATCAATCACTACCCAAATACTATCATGTCCCTTAGTTGACTTAGGTAATCCTACAACGAAATCCATAGCTATGTGTTCCCATTTCCATTCGGGAATAGGTAGAGGTTGAAGGGTACCTCCTGGTCGTTGGTGCTCTGCTTTAACTTGCTGACATACTAAGCATGACTCTACACACATGGCAACATCCCTCTTCATATTCGGCCACCAATAATGTAATCTTAAATCTCGATACATCTTAGTACTACCAGGATGTACAGAAAAGGAAGACGAGTGAGCCTCGGCCAAAATCGACTTACGTAATTCCTCATCACAAGGGACATACCATCGATTCCTAAATCTCAGGATTCCATCATTGGAAAGACTAAACTCGGAGGTGGCGTCCTTCAACTTATTCATCATACTGTTATTCTCCTCGGAATCCTTCTGTTGTGACTCTTTGATCTTTTCCAAAACCGTTGGTTGAATGGTCAAATCGGTAAGTAAGGCTGACAACCCTGGAACTAGTTCCAATTCAAACTTCTGAACTTCAGTCCTCAAGGGTGCAGACAAAACTGACACTGCGGGTTGCATTGCTTTTGACATTCTGCTCAAAGCATCGGCTACAGCATTAGCCTTACCCGGGTGGTACTTGATTTCAAAGTCATAGTCCTTAACAAATTCTAACCAACGTCTTTGTCTCATGTTTAACTCCTTTTGGGTGAAAAGATACTTTAAACTCTTGTGGTCAGAAAACACATCGCACTGCTGTCCATACAAATAGTGCCTCCAAATTTTTAAAGCAAAAACAACTGCAGCTAGCTCTAAATCATGAGTGGGGTAATTCTGTTCATAACCTTTTAGCTGCCTAGAGGCATACGCCACAACTTTACCTTCTTGCATCAAAACACACCCCAAACCAATCTTGGATGCGTCACAATAAACACTAAATTTTCCTTCTTCAGTTGGGAGAGTCAATAATGGGGCCGTCGTTAACTTCTGTTTCAGTGATTGGAAGCTGTCTTCACAAGCTTCGGTCCAAGAGTACTTGAGGTCCTTCTTGGTTAAGTTGGTTAAAGGTTTAGCTATCATAGAAAATCCCTTAATGAACTTCCTATAATAACCAGCCAGACCAAGGAAACTTCGAACTTCACTGACATTCTTTGGCTGCGGCCAGTCCTTAACGGCCTGAACCTTAGTTGGGTCTACTGATATGCCCTTAGCAGAAATGACATGACCTAAAAAGTTGACTTTATCCAGCCAAAATTCACATTTGGACAGTTTGGCATAGAGTTGTTGCTGTTTTAAGGTTGATAACACTATTCTCAAATGTTCAGCATGGTCGGCTTCAGTCTGTGAGTATACTAAAATGTCATCTATAAACACAATCACAAACTTATCCAGGTATTCACGAAATACTCGGTTCATCAAGTCCATGAAAGCTGCAGGCGCGTTAGTCAGTCCAAATGACATCACAAGAAATTCATAATGTCCGTAGCGGGTTCTGAAGGCTGTCTTTGGTATATCTCCTTCCTTAACCTTCAGTTGGTAATAACCCGAACGTAAGTCAATCTTTGAGAATACCTTAGCTCCTTGTAGTTGGTCAAACAGGTCATCTAACCGGGGTAAAGGATATTTATTCTTGACTGTCAACTTATTCAGTTCTCTGTAGTCTATACACATTCTAAGAGAACCATCTTTCTTTTTAACGAAAAGGACAGGTGCACCCCAGGGAGAACTACTAGAACGTATAAATCCCTTGTCAACTAATTCCTGTAGTTGGACCTTTAATTCTTTTAACTCAACAGGTGCCATTCGGTAAGGATTCTTAGATACAGGTAATGCCTCGGGGTATGTATCAATCACAAATTCTACCTCTCTATCGGGTGGTAGTCCCGGTAAATCGTCCAAGAATGCTTCAGGAAACTCTCGTACCGTAGGAATATCTTGTAGTTCCGCCTTATTCTTCACTCGGACATCCATTATGTTGGCTAGATAACTCAAGCAACCATTCTTCAGTAACCGTTGAGTCACTAGTGAGGATATGATTGGTATCTTACTCATCTTTGGAATAGCTTGGAAGGTATACCGATCTCCATTTGGGGGTCGGAAATCAACTAGGCCAGACCTACAACTAATCGTGGCATAATGCCTAAATAACCAATCCATTCCTAAAATAATCTCATATCCTTTCATGTCAATCATAATCAGTTCTACATATAGCTCCTTATCTCCTAAGGACAAAACATCACCCTTCAACATTTGCTCAGAATGTAAAGACTTCCCTGATGGTAACATAACTCTATACGGTTTATCAACTGGCGAAAGTTCTAACTTATGTTTACACACAAACAGGGTTGCTATGAATGAGTGTGTGGCCCCCGTATCAATGAGTGTATAAGCAGAAAAACCACAAACCATAATGGTACCTGATATGACCGTGTGTGGTTCAGCATCATCATCCTCCATCATAGCATAGACTCTTGGTGCAACTCTGATTCGATTCGGGTCTGATGGCATCGGGCAGTCTCTGGCTATATGTCCAACCTTGTCACATCTATAGCAACGGCCAGAGTGCAGCTTGCACTCACCATGGTGATTCTTCTGGCAGTTGGAGCATAGAGGGGCTAATGGTCGTTTTCCTTTTCCTTGATCATCGTTTGGATTGAAGGGTCTCTTTATGCCCTGTTGCTGCTGTTGTCCTCTGTTCGGCTGTGGTTGCCATCCTTTGTTCTGACGTGGTGGTGGTTGAGTCTCCTTAGTGAACTTCCTTGGCTGTTCACGCTGTGCATAAGCTGTCATCTCAGCCTCCTCCAATTCCAGGGCCTTAGCCGTCACTTCGCCATAAGGTATATTGTGAATCCCAGAAGTCTTTACCTTCACATACAAACTCGGCTTCAGTCCTTGAACAAATTGGTAAATCTTGTCTTCATCATTCTCAACCAGTCGGGGAGCAAACCGTGACAAAGCATCGAATTTGCATATATAATCCGTCACAGAGCCAGTTTGCCGCAGGTTCATAAATTCTTTCTTCTTGCTGGCCTGAACGGTCCTATTGAAGTACTTGTCAAAGAAGGCAGTCTTAAACATATCCCAAGTCATAGTCTCTACATTAACAGTGCTCTGAAGAGAATCCCACCAATGCCTTGCATTCAGCTCCAAATGATAGACAGCATAGGTGACTCTATCTCCTTCATCAACTTTCGCATACTTAAACATGTCCTCTACTTTTCGGATCCATTCCTTAGCATAAATAGGGTCAGAAACTTGACCATTGAATGTCGGGGGTCTGAGCCTGTGGAAGCGCTCACCCCCATGATCATGAGTTACATTAGAGCTGGAGTTCCCAAGCTCTTCTCTAGTAATCACTAGTTGCTCTATTTGTCGTGATTGGCGATTAACTAATTCTATTAGCTGAGCAACGGTGGTACTATCCACGTTGTCTTCCCTCTGTTGACCTCTTACCATCTTGAGATTCCTAAACAATAATAGAAACACATCTTAACATAATGACATCACTAGAATCGTAAACACTTACAGTTGTTGGAGAGTACTCAGGTGGCAATCTGTGCTGGAAGGCAGTCTACAGAACCGATTTTAGAACCTGGTTTAGCTCTGATACCATAATTGTAACGACCCGAGGAGGATCATCACGTGTCATGACTTTCCTTTAAACTTATCCGTACTTTTATACCTCTGTAATCGGTGTATATATTTTTTTTTATATATATATCAAATCTCATTCTAACTTAACTTAAGTTCGCTGAACAACCACATTTAACTTTCACTCCTGCCGGTCGCTAAACGACAAACATCCAGTTGTTCTACCGGCCTGCACGTGCATCTCACATGATTCATTAGACATCTATCGGCAGACACACATATTTGCATCTGCCGATGGTCACGTGCATCACGCGTGACCAATTAAATCATCACTCAATTACAACGACAAAAGACTGACTTATCTACCGATGACAAGGCACTCCATCTGCCGATGGCAACACACAACATCTGCCGATGGCATTTATACTACATCTTCCGATAGATTAACTCACATCATCTGCCGATGACGTGGCACTACATCTTCTGGTAGATTAACTCACATCATCTGCCGATGACGTGGCACTACATCTTCTGGTAAGGCGGAATGACATTTCCATCTTCCGGTATCTTGACCTACTACACATGCCGATCTCTAGGCATATCGTCTGCTGATGACGTCAGCCGGAAGACAAATACTTTTCCTCTTCCGATGACGTCCTCCGGAAGACAGACTTACCCGACTCCCATCACAATCCTCCTGTCGACTTCTACACTTCAAAATAACACATCTCCTGCCGATAGACAAGTACTTTCATCTACCGACTACTAAACATTAACCTAACATCTTCTTCTTCCGGTAGACAAGCAACTTCATCTACCGATTTCTAAACGCCATAATAACACTCACACCTTCCGATAGACAAATATATTTCGTCTACCGGCAGCACAAACTTCATAACTTCAAACTTAATACCGGGACACCAACAGAATAAACCACAGATTCATTAAAACTCATACAGCGGAAGACTTAGTAAATCACTCATTATATTCTTATAATATACTCATAATCAGTATTCAAGCTAGACAAGTTCAAGCTCCATAATCATAAGTAACATCATCCTACTTAAACTTTTATGTTCATAGTTATCATTAAAAACCTAAGAGTAAAACCAGAGGTCATAATCGCCATCCACCACAGACTTTCCACCCTGAGCACCTTCCAGCAACCAGCTTAAACGTCATCCTCAACTTTGTATTCCTCACCTGATATTTCTTCACCTACATCGAAGGTGTAACTGTAAGCCTAAGGCTTAGTAAGGAATGCAAAACTATTATGATTCATGAATGCATAACTTGGAGAAAAACATGCTCATAAGTCTTTCTTTTCACGTACTTGTTCTTAATCATCATTCATAATCGTATCTCGTATTCATTGATTAACTCACATCATCTGCCGATGACGTGGCACTACATCTTCCGATAGATTAACTCACATCATCTGCCGATGACGTGGCACTACATCTTCCGATAGATTAACTCACATCATCTGCCGATGACGTGGCACTACATCTTCCGATAGATTAACTCACATCATCTGCCGATGACGTGGCACTACATCTTCCGATAGATTAACTCACATCATCTGCCGATGACGTGGCACTACATCTTCCGATAGATTAACTCACATCATCTGCCGATGACGTGGCACTACATCTTCCGATAGATTAACTCACATCATCTGCCGATGACGTGGCACTACATCTTCCGATAGATTAACTCACATCATCTGCCGATGACGTGGCACTACATCTTCCGATAGATTAACTCACATCATCTGCCGATGACGTGGCACTACATCTTCCGATAGATTAACTCACATCATCTGCCGATGACGTGGCACTACATCTTCCGATAGATTAACTCACATCATCTGCCTGTCGACTTCTACACTTCAAAATAACACATCTCCTGCCGATAGACAAGTACTTTCATCTACCGACTACATAAACATTAACCTAACATCTTCTTCTTCCGGTAGACAAGCAAACTTCATCGACGATTCTAAACTCCATAATAACACTCACACCTTCGATAGACAAATAATTTCGTCTACCGGCAGCACAAACTTCATAACTTCAAAATTAATACCGGACACCAACAGAATAAACCACAGATTCATTAAACTCATACAGCGGAAGACTTAGTTAAAACACTCATTCTATATTCTTATAATATATCTCATAATCAGTATTCAAGCTAGGACAAGTTCAAGCTCCATAATATAAGTAACATCTCCTACTAAACTTTAAGAGTATAAAACCAGCGGGTCATACTCGCCATCAAGCCACAGACTTTCCACCCTGAGCACTTCCAGCAACCAGCTTAACACTTCATCCTCAACTTTGTATTCCTCACCTGATATTTCTTCACCTACATCGTAGGTGTAACTGTAAGGCCTAAGGCTTAGTAAGGAATGCAAACTAATTATGAGTCATGAATGCATAACTTGGAGAAAAACCTGCTCATAAGTCTTTTCTTTTCACGTATGTTCTTAATCATCATTCATAATCGTATCTCGTATTCATTGTTCATAATCATCATTCGTAGACATGCTCATATTCATCATTCCTTTCATCATTCATATTCTTCATTACATTATGTGGTTTAAGGGAGGATTTGTGCCGGTAAAGGGGGTTCGACAGTGAGTTTGATCATGGTCCCTACTGCGGGTCGTATTCATATGTCCTACTGCGGACTGTGACATACGCCGAACCACCCCCAACCCTCACTTAACCACGTTGCATAAGTTTTATCTTCTTATTTTATTCATGAGAAAACATATTTCAAAACATTTTCATATGCTTGAGAAGTAAAACATGATGCATAACATAAATGCACTTAATCATCGAACTAAGACAGGGGAGAACATCAGAATAACATAACCATATCCATCGACATTTCATCGAACATATAGAAGACAACGTTCACTAAATCTAACATAGTCCTTTGATGTAGGGCCCTATTGGCCGGAAACTTAGTACATTCACTTACCTGGATTCCTTAGCAACTTGAATCACCTTCTCTTCAACTTCTTCACCTAACACATTTCACATTACAGTAGTTAAAATAAAGTCCTAAAAGTTCTAATCGAAAGTCATCCTAGAATCTAACAGCTAAGGTTCTCTGTGCAGTCTGAAATCCAAAACCGAAACAGCTAGATATAGCTATCGATTAAACGGGTTCGGTTATATAAAAGGTCCAGAATCGATTTAAGGGTGGCATTACCAAATGAAGATAAGGAACGATAACCAACTGACTTAGCCATTGAAGAACTCGAAAGTACAAGTTCAACTGAAAACAGAGTTCTAAATGACTACCCGGCATCTACATTGTCAAAATCTTACCTAGAATGCGGGTTACCGGAGTAGAGGCTGAAAAACCAGTTGCTGGGGAGGAAGAAAGTTCCAGAGAAGAAAGGAGTCGCCGAGAGGAAATGTCGGCTGCAGTGAGGTTTAAATGAGATTTAAGGTTTCCATTTTCTATTTATACCTAATCCTTCAGTCTTTATTACAAAATTGCCACTCAACCTAGTTTTACTCAACTTGTAATGAATTTGCCTCAACATTAAATTTAATCATAAAGGTTAAATAAAGGGTAACAATGAGAATGGTCAGAAAATCACCTGGCCGAAATGTCGGGCGTTACAAAATTACTCAACACAGAAAATGAACAGAAATTAATAACCTGAATTAAGAAAAATAAATAATCATAGTAAAGTTACGTCGAAACCCTAGAACGAGAAGTTTAGTTCATGCTAAAAGATAAATAAACAATAATAATATTAAAGAATTGCATAATCAAATATTAGAAATAAAAATAATAGAAATAAAAAGAAAAGAAAAATTAATAGAAATTTCTTCTCTTCGTTGCTGCTCGCCAAATTGCAGAAGACTCTCTCGCCAGAATTCGCCCAACGCCGAAGACCGAAAGACGATCGCTCCTTGCCAGAATCGCCGGAAATCGCTTCTCCAGAATCGCCGAATCCGTAGAATCTCCAGTCGCTGCTCGCTCTTGGTCTCCCTCAATCGCTGTTCTCAAAATCGCAGCCTCGCTAAATGCTTCTCTGCCGCGCTCCGATGTCGAAGCTCTCCAAATTGTAGACTCCCTTTGCTCTGTGGAGAAATCGCCCTCCAAATCGCCGAACTGCTGCGCCCTTCTTAATCGCCGGAGAACGCCGAGTCGCTGTTCGCTCTTGCTCGCTGAAATCGCTCGCCAGAGATTGCCCTGAAGATTGCTCGGTAGCTGCTCTCTGCCTCACTCTTGTTTGCTGAATCGTCGCCTGCCAGAGAATGCCCAATATACTGAATCTCCCAACGCTGAAGACCGAAAGCCCTCAATCGCCGGAATCTTTCTCTGCCGAGAGCTCCGTCGCCGACAGCCAGCCCCCGCTATCGCTGAAGCCTCTCCTCTTTTGGTTTTATTAATTTCTTTCTTTCCTTTTTTTAATCCATCGATTAGATTTAGCCTTTCCTTCGATTAATGTTTCTGATTCAAAATAATCAGCTTTCCAAATTTGCGCCCATTTCCTTCCAAAATCGTCAACCCTGAATCGCCAAATCTTTGCTTGCCCGATTTGCCGCTCTCTGTTTTAGGTTATTTAATGTTTTCTTTTTGCTTGATCAATTGGTTGTGATTATTCCTTTCCTCAGGTTAACGGCCAAGGTTATGGTAATTGATCTTTCCAAGTTTGAATTCATGTGGCGATCGATAGCTGGACTGTGGTGATCGATCGCGTTGCGTAAATTCGCCAATTGCTTTTGTGGTGATCGATCGCTGGATATTGTGGCGATCGATCGCCATATTCACTGTTTTGTCGTTACCTGTTTTAAATACGTATTCTGCACACTTAAACAAAATATATTAAATTCGTTCAAACATTTGAGATAAACTTATCCAATCAAGTATAAAAAGTATAAATAAGTGTGTAAAATACACACTCATCAGACTCCAAGAACCATTATTTGTGAAGGGACTTCAAAAGTTAGTAAGTTTCTCTTCACCATTTTGGGGTATAAAGTTTAGGGTTCTTATGGATAATAGATTTGAGCTTGGAAATAGAGACGCATCAAGTGTCAATTGCTTGAAGGAAGTGTTAACTGCTTACATTTTATTTTTCTAAAGATGTTAACACTTCAGAAGGAAGTGTCGACCGCTATTGTATTTGGAGAGAAACTCGAGAGGTATGAAGTGTCAACTGCTTGGAGGAAGTGACGACAGTGAGTTAACCCGAGAGGTAGGAAGTGTCGTCCTATGACATAAAGTGTCGACCACACAATGTTAAATTTTTTAAAATTGTGTCACCTCAGAGAAATTCGCGATCGTTTATAGTGCTATGTAATGAGTCCTTAGTCCCGGTTTAGGACTCATCCTAGTGTCGTCCCTTAGTGTTAAGTGGGATAATCGTAATGTTGGTTTTCTTTACACCAATGAGTTTTTAGCCTTCCAGAATGGTTGTTAGCTCCCAATCTTCTCAGTTGAGGCAATTTCTCTATCCATGACAATTCTCTATTTTTCATCTTTTACGGATTCTTCAAATACTAAAGGTACACAATCAACAAAGTGACACAGGAGAGTTAATCTTCACTTAGATTTTGTGTTACCTCATAAAAATCTTGAAAGCTTCTCATACGAGACTCTCTTTCACTTGAGCTTCAACTTGAAGAAAATAAATGTGTATCTAATATTGTTGGTGATCTTAGAGGTGTAGCAGGTTCTTGAACGCTTCTTCAAATACTAAAGGCTCACAATCAACAAAGTGACACAAGATAGTTAGATCTTCACTTAGATTTTGTGTTACCTCGTAAAGATCTTGAAAACTTCTCATACGAGGCTCTATTTCACTTGAACTTCTACTTGAAGAAGATGAATGTATATCTAATATTGTTGGTGATCTTAGAGTGTAGCAGGTTCTTGAACTTCACTACTTTGCTCCTCATCAAAGAAAGGAAAGCACTCATACATCTTTTTGTCTTCATCATTCCAATTACAATAATCTTCTTCATTAAACTCCACGTCTCTACTAATAATTCTCTTCCCAATACTTGGATCATAGAGCTTGTAGCCTTTGAAGCGTTGATCATAATCAATGAAAATGTACTTCTTGCTTTTATCATCAAGCTTTGATCTCTCTTGATTTGGACATGCACATAACCGATGCTTCAAAACACTCTCAAATGGGAAGCACTTGGTTTTCTTCTACTCCATACTTTTTTAGGTGTTTTATCCCACAAACTTCTTGTCGGGCACCTATTGGATGGGTAGACAACACAATCAACTGCTTCTGCCCAGAACTCTTTCGACATCTTCTTGGTTTTTAGCATACTTCTCGCCATATTGAGAATGATGCGATTCTTTCTTCAACTACGCCGTTTTGTTGTGTAGATATTGGAACTGTTAGGAATCGTCGTATGTCATTTGCTTCACAGAACTCATTAAACTCATTAAAAGTAAACTCATCTCTATTGTTCGATCTCAAAGCTTTAATGAATTACTCATTTTGTCTTTCTACATATGCTTTAAATTTTCTAAAAATTCCAAAAACTTAAGATATCTCATTCAAAAAATAAACCCAAGTTTTTATGCTAAAATTATCAATGAAGAGGAGACAATACCAATTTTTATCCAACGACAGAGGCTTAATTGGTCAGCATACATCAACATGAACAAGTTGAAGCGGTTTACTTGCTCTTGATATTTTTTCTTTAGGAAAACTCTTTTGAATTTGTTTACCGACAAGACACCCTTCACATAACTAGTCTGGTTAATCTATGGATGACAACCCCTTCAACTCATCATTTTCTGCCCCAATAACTTCAAGCCACAAAAATTGAGATTGTCAAGTCTCAAGTGCTAAAGTCATGGGGTGTCCTTCACACAAGTCTTCAGATATCGAGCAACGTCGGCTTGAATATCCAGCAGGAACATTCTGTTTTTCGTCATCGATACATTCGCGATCACATTTCTTCTATCATCTTGAAGTAGGAGACTATGATCCTTCATGTGAACTTTGTAGTTTTACTTCAAGAGTATCCCGGGCTCGAATGTTGCTCTTCATACTCGGAACATAGTAGACATTAATAATGAGTTTATGACCTCCATTTTTCATGCGAATTAAAATCGTACATTTGCCTTTGATTTGAACTTTGGAGTTATCTCTAAACGTGACTAATCTGGTCACCGAGTTGTCAATCTCCATAAATTTGCTTTTGTCGCCACATATATGATTGCTTACCGCATTGTCAAGGTACCACACATTGCACTTGCTTCCTTCTCCTCCTTTGTAAGTAAGAAATAAATTTTCCTCCACCTCTTCATTTTGAGCATAATTCGTCGTTTCTTTGACATTTTGAGGACTCCAACAATCGAGAGCATAGTGTCTATGCTTTTAGTAATTGTAGGATTGAACACTTGATCGATCATTTTTTCTTGAGTGGTTTCCTCTATCGTGCTCTTTCACGAAATGACTCTTCTCTTCATTGTTGAGATTTTGTCGTCATCGACCTCTTCATCTTCCTTGACCACGTCCCCGACCACGTCCACTTCATCTTCTCCACTTCATTCTCTTTTTTATTCACCGAGAGCTTGGTGGCCAAGACATGCTCGATCGGCTCCTCTTTTTTTTTGTTGATTTTCTCTTGATGAGCTTGTAAAGAACCCATGAGTTGGTCAATCGTCATTCTAGTTAAATCTTTGGACTTCTCGATAGCTACAACCACATAATCGAACTTTGAATGCGACGAGCGAAGAATCTTTTCATTAACTCGAACATCTTCCATTATTTCTCCATATCTTTTCATTTGGTTTACAATAGCCAAAACCCTCGAAAAGAAATATGCTATGGACTCGAATTCTCGCATTCACAACGCTTCAAATTCTCCTTATAGGATTTGAAGACGTACTACCTTCTTTACCTTATCAACTCATTGATAAGAATTTCGTAGAATCTCCCATGCTTTCTTGGCGATGGTCGCATTTGATACTCTCTCGATTATTACTTCATCCAAACATTGATGAATAAGGGTAAGAGCTTGTTGATCTTTTTTACGCATTCTTTAGATAGTCTCCCTTTGGTTAGGAGTCATGGCGGAATCATCATGAGACTTTTCGTAGCCTCTATCGACAATCTCTCGTACGTCTTGAGAGCCGAGCAAAGTCTTTATACGAATGCACTAATTCTCATAATTGTCTTTTGGTAAGTTAAGGGAAATGGAATGTAAATGTAGAATTCGATATTTCTACAAGATCAAAAAACCGAGTTCTGATACCAATTTGTTGGAATGAGGAAAAAGAATTTTTTGGAGAAAGAAAAATAAAGTAGAGATGAGAGAACTTAAGAGAAATTCTTTTTATTGAAATGCTTTGACTATCGACTTGATATGAAATGCCTAAACTTATATCCTATTTATAAGACTCTACGGTACATGTATAACACCATACATGAACCATCTAATTAATCACATACATGTATTAGTACATAATGAATCTTCTAAGTACATGTACTAATGTACCTACATAGACATGAATAAGAAATTTTTAGATGACTCTTAACAAATATATAGAGTTTAACCAAAACTATATTAAAAAGATACATTAACCAAAATATGTTATTTGAATTAAACTTATATTTTCAACAGAAACCGCTTGTTTGCTATCTTTTTGTTTGGCGTTTTGTAATGGATCTCTCTGACTTGATAATTTCCTTTTGAAACTCTCAAATTTTTGGCATTGAGAAATGCTGTAACGCCCCCGAACCCGACCTGGCTCGGTACGCTACTTTGCTAAACTATCCCGCGTTTAAAACGACATTTAAAATAATTTTTGATAAATTTTCGACTCGACGTTTAATTTTTTTTTTTTTTTTAAATTCCTATTTCTACTATGTTTTAACCCTACATTTTTCAACATATTTTAAACGTATTTTGGGCACGTTTTCTAACATTTTTCGAGGGTTTGAAAAACCCAAGAATTGAGTAAAAAATTTATCAAAAATTATTTTAAACGTCGTTTTAAACGCGGGATAGCTTAGCAAAGTAGCGTACCAAGCCGGGTCGGGTTCGGGGGCGTTACAAATGCAAACCTAAATATAGATTTTACATTTTGTTTTACATAAAGAGGTCCACATCAAAACATAGAGCAAAAACTAGGATCATGAAAGTGCATATCACTTGCTTCTTTGAAAATAACATAATGGTATTAATCTGAATCATCTTTAACTGTGGAATCCAATAGTATTATATCATGAAAGTGGAAAGTGACTAGTGTGTCATCGAGCACGACAAAGAAATACATAAGAGAGAAGACTATAATTACACAACCCGCACTTTAGTGAGCTAGAATTCGACGTGAATATGAAATCTGGCCAAATGTTTTTTTGGTGTTATTTCTAACAATAGATTATATTTTTTTCAACTACACAAAAAAGACGACCATGATATTTATACACGGCGGTAATTCTAAAGTTCAAAAAATGCATACTCATCCCTAATTACAAAATTCATATTGACTGCCAAAAAATGCGCTTATTTTTTGTATATATGATAATAAAAACACAAATCACAAAAGAAAAATGAAAAACACTTACCAAAATTTATGTGAAATTTTTTAATGAATAAAAAAACAACAAAAATAGTAATTCACTATGAAAAATCAAAATATAGAATGAATTTACAACTCAAGCATTATATATATATATAAAACCATGATACAGTTTTTCTCGAGCCTATCGTCCTGGTCCCTCCGCTATCACTGCAGGCTTTTGAAAAGTTCATAAATTTATTTTGAAACTTTTGTCGCATCTTGTAGTCCATTTTTCAAGCAAGTTTACATATAGGTTTTGAGTAATATTGATTTTTAAAATAAGAGATTGTCCCACAGAAATTAGTAATTTGCTTAATTACCTAAGTGAGATTTTGTTAACAAGCATATCTTTGAATTCTCAACCTAGTAGTCCAATGAAGACCTCATCATTTCATCCATTTTTAAGCCCAAAAATGAGCTCATTTTTGTCAAACTCTGTCTTTTAGCCTTCATTAGTTGCAAAAGAAGATAATGAAATGGACATAAACATAGGAAATGACTAACATGGTAAGATTCTCAACAATGACCGTATTCTTACTCTCACCGTAGACCAATTGCTGGCTCAGTTTTCCCGTTCAAGGCTTAATACTTGTAGGAAATTTTGATGTCAAAATCAAGTTTGTTTTAAAATAATTTGAGTAGAGATAATATATTTTGTCTCTTTCAAGAATTCGAGCTAAGTTTATTCATACAATGATTGATTGTTTCAACTTCACCTTAAACATTAACGAATATGTATGAATATTTCAATGATCAACATCAACCAATATATCTTAGATTACTACTCGTCTCAGCTTCTCGAACATGGTCAAAAAGTAAGCTCTAAAAATGGATAGATTATAATACACAAGTGAAAGATCATTTTTTTAGTTATTCTTTTTCCAAGCATAGTCAAGTTTTTGTCTAAAACTAGTCACATAAACTAAACTCAAATTAGTTTATTTAAATTTGTGGTTTAAAATCAGGTGGTACGTGGAGGAAGGCCAATAAGAGAATTCAAGAAAATGGAGTCAACTGAAATTCCATATCTATAATGATTTTTCCATAAGAAATTCAGGTTGAAACTGTTGAGAATCCCGCATCGACAGAGAAGAACGTAAAGATCCAGTATAAGAGGGGATTTCTGTAACGCCCCGAGTTTTCTAAACTCAGTTCGTTACTCATAAACCCGAATATAACTAGAAAATTTCGCACCAAATTTAAAACTTCGCTCAAAAGTCAAATTTGAACGTTTGCTAAAAACACAAAAACTTGCAGCGGAAAATCTTTGAGCAAAGCAAAGTTAAACAAAACTATAAATAGTGTTCGAATAATCAGTAAAATATTAAGAAAATAATTTGGCTGGAAGAGATGAAGGCTTAAGCGTGAAATACTTAAAGTTCATAAAAGTCAAACACATCATCCGCTGAACAAAGTCAACAAAAAGGGCAGAAACAAAACCGAAGGTTTCCACCGATGACGTCAGCCGGATGAATCGTTCATCCAACTTCTGCCGATCGCAAAACGACAAGTTTTGCTACTTGCATCTACCGATGACGTCAGCCGGATGATTCGTTCATCCAGCCTCTGCCGACCACAAGACGACAAACCTTTTACTCACGTCTTCCGAAAGAACAAACTACGTATACTGATCACAAAACGACAAAATTTCTACTACATCATCCGATAGGTTTATTACCTGACATCCACCGATCACTAAACGACAAAACTTCTACTACATCATCCGATAGGTTTAATACCCGACATCCACCGATCACTAAATGATAAAACTTCTACTGAAGACATCTTCCGGTGACGTCAGTCGGATGATTCAATCCTCCAACATCCGCCGGTGGACGAAAAACCCAACTTCTATCGATAGACAACATCTACCGGTAGAGAACAGAGCAACATTTCAACTACTCTTTTGCTATACCACACAACTCTAACTACAGAAAGGAATTTGCTTACTTCACTGAAACTGTGACGACCCGTCTTTCAACGCATGTTTGGGACCACCCATTCTCCGCGGATCCTGGGGCTGACCTGGGCCGGAGGTGGGTAAAGCTCCGCAGATCCTGGGGCTGACCTGGGCCGGAGGGTTCTCCCGTTGAAGCAGGGGCCGTTACGAACCCACATCGCTTGGGGAAGTACATGGAAATGAAACATATGTAAGAGATCCCTCCAACATAGCGAGACGCGTTTTGGAGCACAATTGGCAACGGATCCCATAAGAACTCCGAAGTTAAGCGTGCTTCGGCGAGAGTAGTACCAGGTTGGGTGACCGACTGGGAAGTCCTCGCCAAACAAAGCCGTGAGGGGATGATATTGGGCTGCGGCCCAATCCCCGGAGCGGACAATATCTTGCTAGGATGAGGGGTCGTTACAAATGGTATCAGAGCCTGTACCAATCGGAATTGGCCAACAGAGACGTGGGCCCCAGAGGGGGGTGATTGTGACGACCCGTCTTTCAACGCATGTTTGGGACCACCCATTCTCCGCGGATCCTGGGGCTGACCTGGGCCGGAGGTGGGTAAAGCTCCGCGGATCCTGGGGCTGACCTGGGCCGGAGGTGGGTAAAGCTCCGCGGATCCTGGGGCTGACCTGGGCCGGAGGGTTCTCCCGTTGAAGCAGGGGCCGTTACGAACCCACATCGCTTGGGGAAGTACATGGAAATGAAACATATGTAAGAGATCCCTCCCAACATAGCGAGACGCGTTTTGGAGCACAATTGGCAACGGATCCCATAAGAACTCCGAAGTTAAGCGTGCTTCGGCGAGAGTAGTACCAGGTTGGGTGACCGACTGGGAAGTCCTCGCCAAACAAAGCCGTGAGGGGATGATATTGGGCTGCGGCCCAATCCCCGGAGCGGACAATATCTTGCTAGGATGAGGGGTCGTTACAAATGGTATCAGAGCCTGTACCCAATCGGAAATGTGGCCAACGAGGACGTTGGGCCCCAGAGGGGGGGTGATTGTGACGACCCGTCTTTCAACGCATGTTTGGGACCACCCATTCTCCGCGGATCCTGGGGCTGACCTGGGCCGGAGGTGGGTAAAGCTCCGCGGATCCTGGGGCTGACCTGGGCCGGAGGGTTCTCCCGTTGAAGCAGGGGCCGTTACGAACCCACATCGCTTGGGGAAGTACATGGAAATGAAACATATGTAAGAGATCCCTCCCAACGAGACGTTGGGCCCCAGAGGGGGGGTGATTGTGACGACCCGTCTTCAACGCATGTTTGGACCACCCATTCTCCGCGATCCTGGGGCTGACCTGGGCCGGAGGTGGGTAAAGCTCCGCGGATCCTGGGGCTGACCTGGGCCGGAGGGTTCTCCCGTTGAAGCAGGGGCCGTTACGAACCCACATCGCTTGGGGAAGTACATGGAAATGAAACATATGTAAGAGATCCCTCCCAACATAGCGAAACGCGTTTTGGAGCACAATTGGCAACGGATCCCATAAGAACTCCGAAGTTAAGCGTGCTTCGGCGAGAGTAGTACCAGGTTGGGTGACCGACTGGGAAGTCCTCGCCAAACAAAGCCGTGAGGGGACGATATTGGGCTGCGGCCCAATCCCCGGAGCGGACAATATCTTGCTAGGATGAGGGGTCGTTACAGAAACCATTCAGAACCAACCCAAATCCTTACATTTACTCAAAAATCCAGTAAGAGCTAGTGTTAAAACCAACAGAGTGCTATTATCAGAAAAGTCTCACCAACGTATTTAAAAACATTAAAACCACTTCTATTATTAGAAAGCTCAACAAAACTTAAAATGAATCATGGTTCACTAAACCTTCACTTCTATAAGCACCATTTAAACCGCCCCATCAGTTGCCAGATCGATGCACGTATGCACCCCTCCAACCTGCCTAATTCTCAGCAAGCTCGGAGAACACACCTGCTGTCTCTTCTTCACCTACATCACAAAACTCATCTATTAGCCTAATGCTAAATAAGTGAAGCAATCATGAAATGAAATGCTGAAATGTAATCTTAATCATGCGTTTCTACTTTCTCAGCTCAGTTGCATTCACAGTCATCGTATTCTAATCTCAATATTCCATTGAAAGTGAGATCAACTCTCCCAAAGTCATAAATCCTCTTCATCAATTAAGGGGCGGATTAATTCCCTTAACAGCTATCATGATCCCCAGGTTCTCTGGGAGTGGGATCAACTCTCCCAATGTTATAATCACTTCATCAATTAAGGTCTTAACAGCTATCATGATCCCCAGGTTCTCTTGGGAGTGGGATCAACTCTCCCAAAGTCATAATCCTCTTCATCAATTAAGGGGCGGATTAATTCCCTTAACAGCTATCATGATCCCCAGGTTCTCTTGGGAGTGGGATCAACTCTCCCAAAGTCATAATCCTCTTCATCAATTAAGGGGCGGATTAATTCCCTTAACAGCTATCATGATCCCCAGGTTCTCTTGGGAGTGGGATCAACTCTCCCAAAGTCATAATCCTCTTCATCAATTAAGGGGCGGATTAATTCCCTTAACAGCTATCATGATCCCCAGGTTCTCTTGGGAGTGGGATCAACTCTCCCAAAGTCATAATCCTCTTCATCAATTAAGGGGCGGATTAATTCCCTTAACAGCTATCATGATCCCCAGGTTCTCTTGGGAGTGGGATCAACTCTCCCAAAGTCATAATCCTCTTCATCAATTAAAGAGCGGATTAATTCCCTTAACAGCTATCATGATCCCCAGGTTCCCTTGGGAGTGGGATCAACTCTCTCAATGTTATAAATCCACTTCATCAATTAAGGGGCGGATTAATTCCCTTAACAGCTATCATAATACGTTCTGTTCATGCCTTACCATACATTCCATGTAATCTCATTTTCGTATTCTTTCAAAACATGATGCATGACCAAACTGAAAACATTCAACATGTAGAAAACCTACTGTTTTGTGATGTAGGCCCAAGGGCACAAGCACACTTCACTTACCTGGTCTCCTGAAAAAGTGCTTGGTGTTGCAAACTACCTCGGGAGCTTACTCGACCTAAAACCATGGACAGATTATCGATTAGATTTTTTATTGAACCCCATTCTACACTATCCAGAAGTCTAAGGAAACAAGTTTAGGAGCTTAGTTCGTTGCACATTTCCGATTACCACAAAGACCCGAACCAGTTCGCTCACAGCATTCTCGAAACTCACTTATACTCTCCCCTAACCAATGACAGCTACCAATGCAGCAAGGAATCAAAATAGAACTCACCTAGTTTGGGAGAAAATCGAATGGAATAATCACCTAGAGAGCTCTGCTGCTTGAGCTGAAGACCGAGGGAAAAATAGGGGAAATAGTGGCGGCTACAGTGCATTAATCACAAAGCCTCTTTCCTTAAATAGGTTATCCATTATAAGTTCTCAATTTACCACTATGCTCTTACTTAGTCACTTATTAACCTAATTAATATTTTCCTCAACTTCCTCCATAACATGCTTACTATTAAATAACGGAATGGAAATTGGTTTAAATAGAACCGGGTGTTACAATCTACCCTCCTTAAAAGAATTTTGTCCCAAAAATTCAGTACCTGAATAATTTTAGATGTTGGTCCATCATGTCTTGCTGGCGTTCCCAGGTCGTTTCCTCTATATTCTGGTTGTGCCACAAGACTTTCACTAGGGGAACCTCTTTGTTGCGCAATACCTTAACTGCATAGTCTAAGATCTTTACTGGTTTCTCCTCATAGGCAAGAGTATGATGAATTTCAATGTTCTGCTGTTCCACAACTTGAGATAGATCCTTCATGCATTTCTTTAGCATAGAAACATGGAACACATCGTGTATCCCTTTCATGGAAGCTGGTAGTTGCAACTGATAAGCTACTTTCCCAATCCTTTTTAAAATTGAGAATGGTCCAATAAATCTTGGGTTCAGCTTGCTTCTCTTCCCAAATCTCACAACTCCTTTGAATGGTGATATCTTAAGAAAAACTTTGTCTCCTACTTCAAATTCTAATTCTCTACGCCTTCTGTCAGCATAACTTTTCTGCCGACTTTTAGCTGTCAAGATACGTTGCCGGATAAGAGCAATCTTTTCCACTGTCTGTTGCACAATATCAGGACCAACCAAACGTGCTTCACCAACCTCATCCCAATACAAGGGAGATTTGCACTTACGTCCATACAATGCCTCATAAAGTGTTATTTCTATTGTTGCCTGAAAGCCGTTATTATAAGAGAACTCCACTAATGATTAGTACTTACTCCAAGAACCCTGAAACTCTAATACACATGCACGAAGCATATCCTCTAATGTCTGAATGGTCCTTTCAGATTGTCCTTCTGTTTGAGGGTGAAAGGCTGTACTAAAAGTGAGCTGTGTACCCATAGCTTTGTACAGACTCTTCCAAAACTTAGATGTAAATCTAGAGTCTCGGTCAGAAACTATTGTGCTTGGAACTCCATGCAACCTAACAATCTCATGCACATACAATTCAGCAAGTTGATCCATCGAGTAGGTCATCTTCATTGGCAGGAAATGGGCAGATTTGGTTAAACGATCTACTATCACCCAAATTGCATCATGTCCCTTAGTTGTTCTAGGTAATCCTACCACAAAGTCCATCGCTATTTGTTCCCATTTCCATTCAGGAACTGGTAGGGGTTGCAATGTTCCTGCAGGCCTCTGATGTTCAGCTTTAATCTGCTGGCAAACCAGACATGATTCCACGTATTCTGCCACATTCCTTTTTTTACCTGGCCACCAATAATGCTGTTTGAGATCCTTGTACATCTTTGTACTCCCAGGGTGAACAGAGAATTTAGAAGAATGTGCTTCAGAAAGAATCTCATCTCGAAGTTCTTTAATGGCAGGAACAGACCATCTAAGGATTCCATCAGCAGAATAGTTAAAATCTGATTCATCCGTAGATTCCATGCTTAGCTTGTACTTGTTACACTGGTCATCATTCGTCTGAGCTTCCTTTATTTTCTCCAAAATAGTAGGCTTTAAGGTTATGGCTGAGAGTATAGCTGATATACTTGATACTGCTTCTAAATTAAATCTTCAGAATTCGGTCTCTAAGGCTATCGGTATATCCAGAATCAATGCAGAGGCTGATGTTGTCACTCTACTCAAAGCATCTGCTACAACATTTGCCTTGCCAGGGTGGTACTTAATCTCAAAATCATAATCCTTCACAAATTCCAACCATCGCCGTTACCTCATATTTAATTCCTTCTGTGTGAAGATATATTTCAGACTTTTATGGTCTGAGAATATTTCACAAGTTTGTCCAAATAAGTAATGCCTCCAAATCTTAAGTGCAAAAACCACTGCAGCTAGTTCTAAGTCGTGCGTAGGGTAATTCTTCTCATGTGTTTTCAGCTATCTAGAGGCACAAGCTATTACTTTACCATCCTGCATTAACACACAACCAAGACCAATTTTGGAAGCATCACAATAAATGCTAAACTTACCATCTTCAACTGGAAGGGTTAAAATTGGAGCATTGGTCAGTTTCTGTTTCAAAGTCTGAAAACTATGCTCACATTCGTCAGTCCATATATACTTCACATTTTTCCTTGTTAACTTAGTAAGGGGTGTAGCAATCTTCAAAAATCCTTCAATAAACTTTCTATAATGTTTTGCTAGTCCAAGAAAACTCCTGATATCTGTAGCATTCCTCGGTTGGGGCCATTCCTTAACTGCTTGAACCTTAGCTGGATCGACAGATATTCCATCCCCAGAGATAACATGTCCTAAAGTGAACTTGGTCCAACCAAAACTCATACTTAGAAAACTTGGCGTATAGTTGGTGCTGTTTTAATACTTCCAACACCAAGGTCAGGTGCCTAGCATGCTCATCCTTGGAATGAGAATAGATTAAAATATCATCGATAAACACTATAACAAACTTATCCAAGTATTCATGAAACACCCTATTCATAAGATCCATAAAGGCTGCTGGTGCATTTGTCAATCCAAAGGACATAACCAAAAACTCATAATGCCCATACCTTGTACGAAAGGCTATCTTACGGATATCTTCAGTCTTGACTTTCAGTTGATAGTAACCAGACCTAAGGTCGATCTTAGAGAAAACTCGTGCACCCTTAAGCTGGTCGAACAAATCATCAATTCTTGGCAAGGGATACTTATTCTTGATGGTTAACTTATTTAATTCCCTATAATCAATGCACATACACATTGATCCATCCTTCTTTTTGACAAAAAGAACAGGTGCACCCCACGGTGAAAAGCTAGGGCGTATGAACCCCTTATCCAATAATTCCTCCAACTGTTTCTTTAATTCCTTAAGCTACGTAGGTGCTAATCTATAGGGATTCTTAGACACTGGTTCAGCGCCTGGGTAAATATTCACAACAAATTCAATTTTCCTATCTGGTGTCAAGCCAGGAAGGTCATCTAGGAATACTTCTGGAAAATTTTGGACAACTAAGACATTTTGGGGAGTTGCTTTTCCTACTAGTTGTGTATCTAAAACACTGGCCAAGAAGCATAAGTACTCACTACATGGTGATGGTCCACAATTTAGAGAGGTCATAACAGACATTTCCTTACTCTTCTTTAGAGCTTGGAAGGTATGTTTCAAACCACTAGGGGTTGAAAACTAACTACTCCAGTCCTACAATCAATCGTGACATAATACTTAAACAGCCAATCCATTTCTAGGATTACATCAAATCCCATTATTTCCATAACAATGAGGTTAGCAGGTAGGTTCATGTTTCCTACTAATACAGCACTATCAAGCATCACTCGGTTAGAGTGCATGCGTTCACCAGAGGGTAATACGACATTAAACACATACTCAATAGGGGTAAGCTTTACATCTAACTTATCAGCAAATGTAGATGCTATGAATGAATATGTTGCACCAGAATCTATCAATGTAAAAGCGGGTAAAGAGTTGACCAGTATAGTACCTGACACAACAGCAGGCTGTTTACCATCGCCCGACTCCATCATGGAGAATATCCTCGGCTTTATCCTAGCGGGGCTATTCTTTAAGACCGGGCAGTCTCTGTTAAGGTGACCAACTTTGCCACAGTTGAAACACCGGGTGACCCTGGGCCTCGGGCAATCCCTGAATGTGTGTCCAACTTCTTCGCAATTGAAACACTTTCCCGAACCAAACCTGCATTCACCCAGGTGACTTTTCAGACACTTCGGGCACTGGGGATACTTCTTGGTGTCCTGTACCTTCTTTCCCGTTCCTTGACTGTTCTGGCTTTCACTAGGCCTTTTTGTTCTACTCTGTTGATGTGATTGGATAAACTTTTGTGGGGTTTCTCTTGCTCTAGTACACTTCATCTCTGCTTCTTCCACTTCCAGGGCAGTGGACACAACTTCGCTGAATGTCAAGCCTTTAATACCACAAAATTTAACTCCTCGGTAAATTTCCGGCTTCAGTCCATGCACAAATTTGAACACTTTGTCCTCGTCCTTGTGAGCAAAATGTCCAGCAAACCTGGACAGGGACTCAAATTGCCTACTGTACTCGGCCACAGACCCTGTCTGCTTCAAGTTCAAAAACTCTAACTTCTTCACGGTTTGGATAGTGCTGTTAAAATACTTCTCATAGAAAATGTCCTTGAATTGTGACCAAGGCATCGCCAAAACATCAATGGTAGTCTCTATTGTTTCCCACCAGAGTTGAGCCTTACCAGCCAAATGAAACGTGGCTAACGTGACCTTGTCTCCTTCTCCAATGTTGGCGCACCTAAACATACTCTCGATCTTCCTAAGCCACCCTTCAGCAATAATCGGGTCAGACGACTGACCATCAAATGTGGGTGGTCGTAGCCTCCTGAATCTATCCCCAGAATGTTCATTGCTAGAACTCGAGTTGGCACTTCCCTGCACCTCTAGGTTTAACAGCACTCCTAACTGATCGGACTGCTGACGCACTAGGTCTGTTTGCTGACGCACCAACTCTGTCAGCTGCCTAATCACACTAGGCTCCTCCTCACCTCTCAAATTTGGCATTTCCCTTGGCACTCTAGGTCTCCCTGGGCGTCTGGTCATTATACTAAATTCCTGCACAGGGTTAACTACTTTCATGAACATCTAATAACTAAGTCTAGCATAAACACTTACAGTTGTTGGAGTACTTCCATGCGACGATTGACACTGATGAGTAATCTTTTGAATGGTTTAACTGAATGTCTCTGATACCATACTGTAACGCCCCGAGTTTTCTAAACTCAGTTCATTACTTATAAACCCGAACATAACTAGGAAATTTCGGACAAAATTTAAAACTTCGCTCAAAAGTCAAATTTGAACGTTTGCTAAAAACACAAAAACTTGTAGCGGAAAATCTTTGAGCAAAGCAAAGTGAAACAAAACTATAAAACAGTGTTCGAATGATCAGTAAAATATTAAGAAAATAATTTGGCCGGAAGAGATGAAGGCTTAGGCGTGAAATACTTAAAGTTCATAAAAGTCAAACACATCATCCGCTGAACAAAGTCAACAAAAAGGGCAGAAACAAAACCGAAGGTTTCCACCGATGACGTCAGCCCGATGAATCGTTCATCCAACTTCTGCCGATCGCAAAACGACAAGTTTTGCTACTCGCATCTATCGATGACGTTAGCCGGATGATTCGTTCATCCAGCCTCTGCCGACCACAAGACGACAAATCTTTTACTCACGTCTTCCGAAAGAACAAACTACGTATACCGATCACAAAATGACAAAACTTCAACTACAACATCCGATAGGCTTATTACCCAACATCCACCGATCACTAAACGACAAAACTTCTACTACATCATCCGATAGGTTTAATACCCGACATCCACCGATCACTAAATGACAAAACTTCTACTGAAGACATCTTCCGGTGACGTCAGTCGGATGATTCAATCTTCCAACATCCGTCGGTGGACGAAACACCCAACTTCTATCGATAGACAACATCTACCGGTAGATAACAGAGCAACATTTCAACTACTCTTTTGCTATACCACACAACTCTAACTACAGAAAGGAATTTGCTTACTTCACTGAAACCATTCAGAACCAACCCAAATCCTTACATTTACTCAAAAATCCAGTAAGAGCTAGCATTAAAACCAACAGAGTGCTATTATCAGAAAAGTCTCACCAACGTATTCAAAAACATTAAAACCACTTCTATTATTAGAAAGCTAAACAAAAACTTAAAATGAATCATGGTTCACTAAACCTTCACTTCTATAAGCACCAGTTAAACCGCCCCATCAGTTGCCAGATTGATGCACGTATGCACCCCTCCAACCTGCCTAATTCTCAGCAAGCTCGGAGAACACACCTGCTGTCTCTTCTTCACCTACATCACAAAACTCATCTATTAGCCTAATGCTAAATAAGTGAAGCAATCATGAAATGAAATGCTGAAATGTAAATCTTAATAATGCAGTTTCTACTTTCTCAGCTCAGTTGCATTCACATTCATCGTATTATGATCTTAATATTCCATTGGGAGTGAGATTAACTCTCCCAAAGTCATAAATCCTCTTCATCAATTAAGGGGCAGATTAATTCCCTTAACAGCTATCATGATCCCCAGGTTCCCTTGGTAGTGGGATCAACTCTCCCAATGTTATAAATCCACTTCATCAATTAAGGGGCGGATTAATTCCCTTAACAGCTATCATGATCCCCGGGTTCCCTTGGGAGTGGGATCAACTCTTCTAATGTTATAAATCCACTTCATCAATTAAGGGGCAGATTAATTCCCTTAACAGCTATCATAATACGTTCTGTTCATGCCTTACCATACATTCCATGTAAATTCATCTTCGTATTCTTTCAAAACATGATGCATGACCAAACTGAAAACATTCAACATGCAGAAAACCTACTGTTTTGTGATGTAGGCCTGAGGGCACAAGCACACTTCTCTTACCTGATCTCCTGGAAAAGTGCTTGGTGTTGCAAACTACCTCGGGAGCTTACTCGACCTAAAACCATGGACAGATTATCGATTAGATTTTTTACTGAACCCCATTCTACACTATCCAGAAGTCTAAGGAAACAAGTTTAGGAGCTTAGTTCGTTGCACATTTCCGATTACCACAAAGACCCGAACCAGTTCGCTCACAGCATTCTCGAAACTCGTACTTATACTCTCCCCTAACCATCGACAGCTATCAATGCAGCAATGAATCGAAATAGAAGTCACCTAGTTTGGGAGAAAATCAAATAGAAGAATTGCCTAGAGAGCTCTGCTGCTTGAGCTGAAGACCGAGGGAAAAATAGGGGAAATAGTGGTGACTACAGTGCATTAATCACAAAGCCTCTTTCCTTAAATAGGTTATCTATTATAAGTTCTTAATTTACCACTATGACCTTACTTAGTCACTCATTAACCTAATTAATATTTCACTCAACTTCCTCCACAACATGCTTACTATTAAATAACGGAATAGAAATTGGTTTAAATAGAACCGGGTGTTAAAATTTCCTCAATCATTGAGCTAGCTTTTGGAATGAGTTCTACCCTCTCAATCTGTCATGGTATCAGAGCCAAAAACTCTGTACGATGTGAGGACCCCACACGCACTAACACGCTAGACATTGAGGAAAAATCTACCACGCTAGACGTGTAGGAGGATGTTGACAATCCCACATCGACAGAGAAGAAAGTAAAGATCTAGTATATAATAAGAGGGAATTTCCTCAATCATTGAGCTAGCTTTTGGAATGAGTTCTACCCCTCTCATTCTGTCAGAAACCACATTTATGGTGCAATACATGCGATTTCGACCTCGATGTTAAATGTTCATTAATGCCAGAGATCAAACCAGAAGGAGATTACATCCAACATTTTAGCCATCAACACATAATGAATCTTTGCAGCCAAGATCACGATGAGTTTTTAATTTGCTTTGCCTGCAAGAAAATTACTTCTGAGGTGGTCTATGGTTACATTCCTTGTGAGTATTTTCTTCACAAGTCTCGTGCAGAACTCCTTGTTGACTTAATTAGTGTTTAAGTCTAACTAAGTTTTTGATGATGTATTTGAATGTTAAATATCTAATTTGATTATGTTTTTTTTTAAATGAGAATAATGAATTATGCAAGGTTTTTAATCTGTTAGAAATACCCTTGAAAATGGTATTTTAGTTATCTAATTAATGCGGTTAAGTATACAGGGCTGTATAGTTATTTAACAGGGCTAAAACAATCGTTAGTCAAAGGCGGATGTGATAAATGAAGAACTCCACCGCTCGCTAAACGACAAAGGCGGATGAGATAAATGAAGAACTCCACCGTTCGCTACACGAAAAAGGCGGATGAGATAAATGAAGAACTCCACCGCTCGCTACACGACAAAGGCAGATGACTTCAAGAAGATATCCTACGCTCGCTAGACGACAAAGGCGGATGACTTCAAGAAGATATCCTACACTCGCTAGATGACAAAGGCGGATGACTTCAAGGAGACATCCTACGTTTGCTAGACGACAAGGGTGGAAGACTTCAATAAGACGTCTAACACTTCATCATCCGACACCGGTTCAGCAAATAAAGATTTATCATCCTATGCTGGTTCAACATTTTGAAGTTGCATCCACCGACGGCGGTTCAAAACTAAAACAACATTGTCTTCCGCCAGAATTCAAAGTTAGCGCGAAGCTACAGTGACGTCATTTTCAGCTTTAACTCCAGTACATTAATGGCGACGACGAACATCAATTTCAGATGCAACGGATATCTGCTTAAGTACAGATGCTTCCCAACGGTAGCATTTTTCCATTTGAAGAAAGAAGCATTCAAGTCTGTGAAGCAGAAATCACACAGAGTATTTAAGCCGAGGTTAAAGCACGAAGGAACAACTTTTTGTGAATTTGAATCTTGAGCCCTAACCTGCGAATTCTATCATACTCTGTATTTCCACTACACCTCTTTGCTTTAACTTGAGATTTAATCCTTGTGAGAGTGTAGTCTGTGCTTGTAATTTACAAACTCAAAAACTGTAAAGGCAGTGGATTGTCGCTCGTGAAGAACAATCCAGATCTGTGTAAAAGGCAGTAGATCGAAGCCCGGCAATTCGATCTGTGTTTTCTCGTTGAGGAGAAAGTTAAGAATCTTCAAGGGGGAGCCTTGGAGCGTGGATGTAGGCAAGTTTAGCTGAACCACGTTAAAAATCCTGGTGTTAATTTCTTTCTCTCTCAACTTTATATTATTGTCTGCTGTTAGCCTTTAAGTTTTAAGAACACGAGAGAAATTATCTAGATTACTAAATAAAGCTTAAAAGTCTAATTCACCCCCCCTCTTAGACAATCTCGATCCTACAATTGGTATCAGAGCAAGGTTTAATATTGTCTAAGTTATTTATCTAGAAAATATTGTGATATTTGAAATGGCATTCAACACACACTCTACACAAATGGAAGGTCAGTCTACCACTAGACCTCCATTCTTCGATGGTAATGATTATGTGTACTGAAAATCTAGGATGAGAATTTATGTTCAGGCTATGGACTATGACATATGGAATAATATAGAATTTGGTCCTATTTAAAGCCATGAAAACTGAAAACGGGGTTACATACCAAAAAGGTCTAATGAATTAACTTAATATGACAAGAATAATTTAAGCTTAAATACCAAGGCTGTAAACACTCTATACTGTGCTCTGAACAGAGATGAGTTTAATAGAGTACAAGGGTGTGAGAGTGCACAAGAGATCTGGCACTTACTAGAGGTCACACACGAGGGCACAAATCAGGTGAAGGAGAGCAAACTGAATATGCTCATACACGAGTATGAACTATTCTCTATGCCTAAGGATGAGTCTGTCTCTTCTATGATTACAAGATTTACTAACATAACTAATGGTTTGAAAGCTCTTGGTAAATCTTACTCTAGTGAAGAACAGGTCAGGAAGATCCTTAGATGTCTTCCAAGAAGTTGGCAGCCGAAGGTAACCGCCATTCAGGAAGCAAAGGATCTTAAAGCTCTAAAGCTAGAAGAGCTCATTAGATTTCTCATGACGCATGAGATCACAATGAGGTCTAATGAGAAGGAAGACCTCAAGGAAAAGGAGGCTACAAAAAGGAAAGATATTGCCCTGAAAGCTTCCTCCAGTAAACAAGAAGTATCTGAGGAAGAAGAAAAAGAAGATGATGAGGATATTGCCCTCATTACAAGGAGGTTCAGTAAATTCCTCCAGAGAAAAAGAATGCAAGGAAGGAGATTTCCAAGGGCTGAGAAATCTCAAAAGGAAAAGGAAATCACATGTTTTGGGTGCGGCAAGCCTGGCCATATGAAGGCAGATTGTCCACAGGCCAAGAAGAATCCCAAGAAATTTAAGAAGAAGGCTATGAAGGCCACTTGGAATAACAGTGAAGGTGACACCTCCTCTTCAGAAGATGAGGAAGTGGCAAATCTATGCTTCATGGCCAAGGAGGATGAGGTTAGTCATTCTTCTAGTGTTAATGAATCTGATGATTATAGCGAAAGTGAGGAGGATAATTTAATTGATGCTTTCAATGATCTAGTAAAGCAATATAACATACTTAAATCCAAGTACAATTCCTTAAAGAAGGAAAATGCAAATGTCGTAGAAAAGCATGCTAAGGAGTGTAATCTACATGTCAAGGAAATAGTTAAGCTCAAAAGCAAAAATGGAGATTTGAATGCAATTATTCTAAAATTTACTAATGGCACTGAGTTGTTTAAGATGTTATTAGGTAGTCAAAGAGCAAATTTTGACAGAGCTGGTTTAGGGTACAACAAGTCTAATAAAAAGAAAGTTTTTAAAAATTTCTTTGTTAAATCCTCTGTCTGCCATGCGTGTAATGGAGCAGGACATAAATATTTTGTATGTCCGTTAAAAGCAAACAATATGAAATCAAGTGTAAACTTCAATGGGTTCCCAAGGGAACCAGACCTAACGCTAGGACCCAAAAGATTTGGGTACCTAAGAAGACAACCTGATTTCTGTCTTGCAGGATGATGCGTCTCCATTAAGGAATCAATGGTACCTGGACAGTGGCTGTTCAAGGCACATGACTGGAGATGCATCTAAGTTTGCTGTTGTCAACAAGAAGAAAGGAAGTGTTACTTTTGGTGGAAACCAAAAGGGCCAAATTGTTGGCATTGACAATATAGGTAATCCTTCTAATCCAATCATTGAAAATGTTTTATTAGTAGAAGGATTAAAACATAATCTGCTGAGCATAAGTCAATTGTGTGATAAAGGCTATAAAGTAACATTTAAATCAAATGCTTGTATGATCAAAGACATTTCAAATAACAATGTTCTGTTTAAAGGCTTTAGAAAAGAAAATGTCTATATTATTGATCTGACTGATTTTGAGCATGTTGATAAGAAATATTTTGCTGTTAATTCTTCCAATGACTGCTGGACTTGGCATAGGAGATTAGGTCATGTAGGAATGGATACCTTAGCTAAGATTACTAGGGAGAATTTAGTTAGAGGGATCCCTAAGATATCCTTTGAGAAGGATAAGGTCTGTGAAGCCTGCCAAATGGGAAAGTAGATCAAAAGTTCCTTTGCATCTAAGAATGCAATTTCTACTTCAAAGCCTCTCCAACTCCTTCATATGGACCTCTTCGGTCCTTCCAATATAGCTAGCTTAGGAGGCAAATTCTATGCCTTTGTTATTGTAGATGACTTCTCTAGATTCACCTAAGTATATTTTCTGAAGTCTAAAGATGAGACTTTTGATACCTTTTCTAGCTTTAGGAAAAGAGTTCAAAATGAAAAGGAGCTCACCATTATTGCTATTCGTAGTGATCATGGAGGAGAATTTGAAAATGAAAGATTTGAACTCTTGTGTCTCAAACATGGAATTGAGCACAACTTCTCCTCTCCTAGAACCCCTCAGCAAAATGGTGTTGTTGTGAGGAAAAATAGGTCTCTCCAAGAGCTAGCTCGAACTATGCTTAATGAAAACTCTCTTCCTAAGTATTTCTGGGGTGAAGCTGTTGCAACAGCCTGTTATGTGCTTAATCGGGTCTCAATAAGACCTATTCTTGAGAAAACTCCATATGAGCTCTGGAGTGGAAAAACTCTTTCTGTCAAATACTTTAGAACCTTTGGTAGTAAATGCTTTATCCTCAACACTGAGGATAACTTAGGAAAATTCGATTCCAAATCTGATCTTGGAATTTTTCTTGGTTATTCTCTTTCAAGTAAAGCATATAGAGTATTCAATAGGAGAACTCTAGTTGTAGAAGAATCAGTTCATGTCAACTTTGATGAGTCCCTTCAACCCACAATCAATGTGGATGAGGATGATTCTTTGGATAGACAACTGGACTCTCTTTCTTTAGAAAAGCCTAGTGATCCTCTCCAAGCAGAAAAATCTTTAGAACCCTCTTCTACTTCTCTAGATTTTATTCCTGTCAAGGATGAAAATCCTGCTCTTCCTAGAGATTGGAAGTATGTCAAAGACCATCCAATAGATGAAATTTTAGGTGATCCTTCCTTAGGAGTTAAAACTAGATCCTCTCTTAGGAATCTCTGTGCCAATGTGACATTCATCTCTCAATTAGAGCCCAAGAAATTTGAAGAGGCCGAGAGTGATGATAATTGGATTTTAGCTATGCAAGAGGAGCTAAATCAATTTGAAAGGAGCAAGGTATGAGAACTTGTTCTACGACCTATGGATCATCCCATCATTGGAACTAAATGGGTTTTCAAGAATAAGTTGGATGAAAATGGGATTGTGGTTAGAAATAAGGCTAGACTAGTTGCTAAGGGATACTCTCAAGAAGAGGGTATTGATTTTGAGGAATCCTTTGCCCCTGTAGCTAGATTAGAGTCAATTAGGATGCTCCTAGCCTTTGCCTGCTACAAGAACTTCACTCTCTTTCAAATGGATGTAAAAAGTGCATTCTTAAATGGTTTCATCAATGAAGAAGTTTTTGTTGAGCAACCCTTAGGTTTTGAAGTTTTTGATAAACTCGACCATGTCTACAAATTAAGGAAAGCCCTTTATGGTCTTAAGCAGGCTCCTAGAGCTTGGTATGATCGGTTGAAGAATTTCCTTGAGGAAAGGAATTTCAAAAAGGGGAATACTGATTCAACTCTATTTACCATGCAAAAGGATAAGGACATTCTGTTAGTTCAAATTTATGTTGATGACATTATTTTTGGGTCAACTAATGTCAACATGTGTAATGAATTATCCTCCCTCATGTAAAATGAATTTGAAATGAGTATGATGGGGGAGTTAAAATTCTTCTTAGATTTCCAGATTAGTCAAACTCCTGATGAAATTTTCTTCTGTCAAGAAAAATACATCAAGGAACTCCTTAAGAAATTTGGATTGGAATCTTCTAAGTCTTCCAAGAGTCCCATGAGTACCACAACAAATTGGATAAAGATGAAAAGGGAATTAGTGTTGATATTAAGAAATATCGTGGTATGATTGGTTCATTGTTATATCTGACTGCAAGTAGACCAGATATACTCTTTAGTGTTTGTCTTTGTGCTAGATTTCAAGCTGCTCCTAAGGAATCTCACTTAACTGCTGTCAAAAGGATTTTCAAATATTTAAGTGGGACACCTGACCTAGGATTATGGTATCCGAAGGGCACTTCTTTTGATCTGATTGGATATTCAGATTCTGATTATGCAAGTAGTCTAGTTGATAGGAAAAGCACCAGTGAAACATGTCAGTTCCTTGGTGAATCTCTAGTCTCCTGGTATTCTAAGAAACAGAATTCTGTTGCATTGTCAACTGCTGAGAGTGAATATATTGCTGCAGGCAGTTGTTGTGCACAAATGCTTTGGATGAAACAGATTTTGGAAGATTATAATCTGTTTTATGATAGGATTCCTATTCGGTGTGATAACACCAGTACTATCAACATTTCTAAAAATCCTATTCAGCATTCTAGAACCAAGCATATCGATGTCAGATATCACTTCATAAGAGAGCATGTTCTAAGAGGTGATATCTCCTTAGAGTTTGTTAATTCTGTAGACCAATTAGCTGACATCTTTACAAAACCGTTGGATGAAAAGACCTTCAATAATATAAGAATAAGGTTAGGTCTCATTCGGTTTAAGAAATTCTAAGTTTCTTCTGTTGGAAATCCTTCCTGTGATGGAGTGATCTATTTTATTGATGGCATCGGTGGATATAGTTAACCGGATGATATGTTTTCTCCACTAACCGGATAATGTCTATGCATCAGATGATGTATTTTCTAATCTGCTGACACGTGTCATCTATCAGACGATATCGGTGTTACACGTGTGACTTCATCACGTCGGGCGGTGTTTTATTTCATTTAAATTCTTATTCCTTCACCGAGACGCTTCATCTTTCGCGCTCTTTCTGAAAACCCCTGCCCTACCAATCCTCTCTCTCGATCTTATCTTTCCAATGGATCATCTGGTTTCATCATCTCGTGAAGTTTCCGAACTGGCCAAGAAGAAGGTCAAAGTCTCTGCTCGTCCACCTCCTGTGATCCCTCGTGCAAATAGTTTGCCGTTGATCTATTTCCTCAATCAGTCTGCTGAAGCCAGGTATCACGACGACTTTAAAAATAAGAAGTTGATTCCTAGTCGTGGTATTGTTCTAGACGAGTTAGTCGAGTTAAATTTAGTGGCACCCCTGACAGACATTGGTTTAATAGAGTTGTTTGATGTTGAATCCTTCTTTTACCCCACTGCCATTAGAATGTTCTATGCCAATCTTAGTTATCATTCTGACCAATCTACCATTTCGAGTTATGTGTATGGAAAACACTTAGTTCTTACCTCCCAATCACTAAATGAGCTTCTGGGGAGTCCTCATCTAGATCAACATCCCAAAATCTATTCAACAGGGCTAGAACCCCCATTTCTTGGAACACCCGATGGCAAACAATTTCTGAAAGAAATTGCCCTAGACCCGCACAACATTCCACATTCCTTAAAGAGCAAACATTTAACAATTAGAGCTCGACTTCTACATCAAATGATCAGTTATAATGTTATACCTAAGGGTGGTCATTATGATGATATCAGCAGCATGGAATTTGTTGTTCTTTTTGCCATCTATCAAAAAACCCTGGTTGATATAGGATACATGATTCTGAGAAGGATGATTCAGTGTGTTTCTTCAGGGCCTACATCTTTTCCCTATAACCTCCTTCTCATGAAGATCTTTCAGAAGTTCAAGGTTGAGTTTCCCGAGGATGAGGATCCATCCTGTCTCAAACCATTCAGTTACTACTCTAAATCCACTTTGTCAAGGATGGGAATTAAGAGAACCCGTCAAGGAAAGTTTGTTATGGATCAGTCCAAGCAAAGGGCTGCTAGGTCGCAGCCGTCAGAAAAGGAAAAAGGAAACTGATTTTGGATGAAGAGTCCTTAATGCAAGAAGGAGGTGGTGACTCAGAGATACCCGCATTTGATATTTTCCCTCCTCATTCTCTGGTCTCACGCTCTCACTTTCCTCCACCAATGCCAAGACCCCTTGCTTCATCCTCTCTATCCCATCTTTTTGAGGCCATATCAGTTCCTCAGCCATCTCCTTCACCTACTCTTTTGGTACCTTCTCTGCCTCCTCCAGTCCCACTTCCTCCTCCAGTCCAAACACTCCAGTCCAACCAACTCCTTCATTACTAACAGCTCCACTTGTCCCCGTCTCCTCACCCATTCCATCAGTTACTCCTGCCACTCCTCTGACTTATCAGCGGAGATTTTCGTTGAGTGAGGCTCAGTACAATGATTTAAAGGCCTTTATTGACAGTCTAGGATCAGCCCTCGGTCAGCTTGAGAAATCTCTAGACGCCAAGCTTGACCAGACCCAAAAGAACATGAGCATTGCTGTGGATACTGGTCTTGAGCTGTTGGCAAAGAAAGTGGATGGTCACAGACGCCTTGTTGTCAGAGAACTGAGTCTCTCAAATCTTCAGTTGAAGATCTGAACCCCGAACCCACTTCCTCCTCCAGTCCCACTTCCTCCTCCAGTCCCACTTCCTCCTCCAGTCCCACTTCCTCCTCCAGTCCCACTTCCTCCTCCAGTCCAACTTTCTCCACCAATGCCAAGACCCCTTGCTTCATCCTCTCTATCCCATCTTTTTGAGGCCATATCAGTTCCTCAGCCATCTCCTTCACCTACTCTTTTGGTACCTTCTCTGCCTCCTCCAGTCCCACTTCCTCCTCCAGTCCCACTTCCTCCTCCAGTCCCACTTCCTCCTCCAGTCCAACTTTCTCCACCAATGCCAAGACCCCTTGCTTCATCCTCTCTATCCCATCTTTTTGAGGCCATATCAGTTCCTCAGCCATCTCCTTCACCTACTCTTTTGGTACCTTCTCTGCCTCCTCCAGTCCCACTTCCTCCTCCAGTCCCACTTCCTCCTCCAGTCCCACTTCCTCCTCCAGTCCCACTTCCTCCTCCAGTCCCACTTCCTCCTCCAGTCCCACTTCCTCCTCCAGTCCCACTTCCTCCTCCAGTCCCACTTCCTCCTCCAGTCCCACTTCCTCCTCCAGTCCCACTTCCTCCTCCAGTCCCACTTCCTCCTCCAGTCCCACTTCCTCCTCCAGTCCCACTTCCTCCTCCAGTCCCACTTCCTCCTCCAGTCCCACTTCCTCCTCCAGTCCCACTTCCTCCTCCAGTCCAACTTTCTCCACCAATGCCAAGACCCCTTGCTTCATCCTCTCTATCCCATCTTTTTGAGGCCATATCAGTTCCTCAGCCATCTCCTTCACCTACTCTTTTGGTACCTTCTCTGCCTCCTCCAGTCCCACTTCCTCCTCCAGTCCCACTTCCTCCTCCAGTCCAACTTTCTCCACCAATGCCAAGACCCCTTGCTTCATCCTCTCTATCCCATCTTTTTGAGGCCATATCAGTTCCTCAGCCATCTCCTTCACCTACTCTTTTGGTACCTTCTCTGCCTCCTCCAGTCCCACTTCCTCCTCCAGTCCCACTTCCTCCTAAATGATTAAGGCCTTTATTGACAGTCTAGGATCAGCCCTCGGTCAGCTTGAGAAATCTCTAGACGCCAAGCTTGACCAGACCCAAAAGAACATGAGCATTGCTGTGGATACTGGTCTTGAGCTGTTGGCAAAGAAAGTGGATGGTCACAGACGCCTTGTTGTCAGAGAACTTGAGTCTCTCAAATCTTCAGTTGAAGATCTGAACCCCGAACCTGCCCCTGAACCATCCAGTTTAGTCTCAGTGACTTGTTCTGAAGACTTCCTCCCTCCGATCATCCGACCAGAGGAAGGTGACAGATGCTCGGCTACTGTAATACCCAACTTTTCGGGATATTAATATTTTAAAATGTTTTGGACTGATAGTTGTATAGAACATTTTAGGATGCTTTGTTCTGGTTAGGGTTTAGATAATACGTTTGATGTTTCAAATGTTTTTGGTTAAATGTTATGAAAATGTTTTGAATGGTTTTAGGATTGTTACGAATATGCTCGGTTTTTAGAGCTATCCACGCAGTTGGATTTCGCAAAGTCCGCTGTAAGTTGGTTGAGTTTAAGTTATAAGTTGATTGTAGTTATTGTTGATAACTGGTGTTAGGCATGGGAGGTTTGCTCTCTGGAATCGAATTCCAGAGAGTGTTAATTAAGTGTTTGCTCTCTGGAATTCCAGAGAGCATTTTATAGAGAAGCAAAGGCGACTGGGCGCCTTAATGCAGCGATCGAGCGCTGCATTATGCAGCGATCGAGCGCTGCAATATGCAGCGATCGGTCGCTGCTTCCCTTTTTCGGCAGAATGCCAATTCTGCCCTCCCATTTGTTTTACTTGTAAATAGTTTCTAAATTAAGTTTTATTTAATAGTTTTAATTGTTTTAAATAGTTTTATCTTAATTGTTTTAAGTTTGGTTTTAAACGGTTTACAAACAACGCTAACGATTTCAATTCTGACTTACTTTCCGCATAGAGTTTATTTAAAGTATTTAATTATGAGAAAAAAAATATATAGTACGGGAAATACGGGTACAGTGTTAAGGTCGTCACAGTTATGGTATCAGAGTCTCCGGGTTTTAAAATCGATTCTGTAGACGGGTCGTCACAGTTATGGTATCAGAGCCCCCGGGTTTTAAAATCGATTCTGTAGACTGCTCGACTGCACAGCCACTACGCGGACATTCTTCATCAACTGTAAGTACGTTTTTAGCTTTATTTGATTTCTAGTTTCTTAGAGTATTTGTTTTAACTGATTCCAGAGAGCAAACCTCCCATGCCTAACACCAGTTATTAACAATAACTACAATCAACTTATAACTTAAACTCAACCAACTTACAGCGGACTTTGCGAAATCCAACTGCGTGGATAGCTCTAAAAATCGAGCATATCCGTAACAATCCTAAAACCATTCAAAACATTTTCATAACATTTAACCAAAAACATTTGAAACATCAAACGTATTATCTAACCCCTAACCAGAACCAAGTATCCTAAAATGGTCTATACAACTATCAGTTCAAAACATCCTAAAAACCCCAAAATCTATACATACGTCCCCACGGTGATGTGCCCCGTAGGCCCATTACACGATCCCAGACCCGAGTCCACAATTTGACTAACACACTTGTCTCTTTTGCAGGTCATGGTTCGTGTGAAGACTTGGAGGACACCGTGGACGACTTGAAGTAGGAGATTAAAGCTGGAGACGTTGACCAACCGAAGCATCTCCTCATGTGGAAAGACTAAAGAGACACCTTAATGCTCACATGGGAATTTGTCTTCCCGAGCTTTAATATTTGTTGCTTTTTTTGAAATTTCAAACTTATTGGCAAACGTTGGCCTTCTTGTTAAACTTTATTAGATGCATGTTAGGATTAGATGCATGTTAGGATTATATGGATGTTAGGATTAGATGAATGATAGGATTAGTTGGTGGCTTGGTTTGGCCCATTGAAGTTGAAGACATGTCCAAGCCCAAGCCCAAGCCCAAGCCCACCATTAGGTCTATATATTCATGGCATTGGTGTTTGTAACTTTTTTGGATGATTTTTATGAGCACCCACGGATTTCTCTCATTGAAGAAGAAGAAGAAGCTTGGAGCAAGGAGCTTCCAAGGTAAGCTCGGTTGACAACAACCGAGGGGTCGCGCCCCCGAACCATTCTTCTAGCTTGGTAGCTAGTTGGAGTTGAATTTGCCACCTCCTTCTCCACTCTTTTGAGGGCGGAAAACAGCAAGGAGTGGCCTTAACCGGTTCCTTGAATCGAGTTTTCTTCCTTGGAAGAAACTCTTGCCGGAAGCTCCATTGAAGCACTCACCGGCCGATTCTCGGAAAATATTCATAACTAACTCAAATCAACGGATCTGGACGACAAACTTCACCAGCACACATCTCACGCACTTCACAACACTCACCTAAAATTTCATTTCATTCCGAGCTTGTTTAGTATTTCTTTGATATTTATATTCTCGGATTTCTTGGTTTTTCCAGCACTAGGGAACTAACGGTCTTTTCGAGTTCTAGAGTCGTGTTTTGCAGGTCGGAGCTCAACATTTGGTATCAGAGCTTGGATAGCTCCCTTAAGGTGAGGGAAACCAGATCGGTTTGGTTTTCCAAACCCATTTGGTTGCCCAAAACCGAGGCACCAAAACCGGGTGCTTGCTGTTCTTCATTTTCGGTTTGGTGTTCTTGCTGTTTTTCTTACCTTCTCTTTTAGTTTCTTTTAGTTTCTTGCAAAGATCATTTCCAGAACGTTTTTATTAGTTTTCTGCAACTTTGAGCTTGAGTTTTTGAAAAGTATTCCACCATTTTCGTGTTGCTTATTTTCCTTCCCTTTTTGGTAGAACAAACCCTAACAAACTTTGTACTTGCTGTTTTTCTTTCTCTTTTGGTTTTGCTGACTTGGCTGTTGTGTGTCTTACTTTTCCAGCACTTAAGAGCATGTTGTTATAATCACAGATCTGAGCATTAAGAAATATGTTTGATTAACATCATTTCGTGTTGCTGTTTGGTAGTTTAAGTTGCTGTTTAGTGTTATAGTTTAATGTTGTTGCATATTTAAATCCGAGCTTCATTTTATAATGTTCTGTTGATGCAGTCTTAGTACATTAATCTGCTGAGAATATTTGCCTTTTCATTTGAATTACATTGGTAAAGTAAAACGTTGCTAAAAGGAGTGAAAGTTAAGTAAAAGTGCATAACCTAAACTAGCTTCTACTTTTGGTATTTGCTTTATGTCGCTTTCATTTTGTGTTTGGATGAGATTTAAATTAATAAGGTTCTGTTGGTAAGATATTTGCTTGTAATTGCATGTTTGGAAACATATGTATTAAGTTCACTAAAACGTTAAAGAGCCCGTACGAATCGATTATCTCTGTTTAGTGGATTTAAAGCTTGTTTGTTAGTGAATTTGACCTTTCATGACTAGAACTGTCATAACTTTGGCTACAAGTGTCAGTTTTTGACGAGTCACCTGGCAAATCGAAGCTATCGAAAAGATCTATAACTCTGTCACAGGCTATGCCTGTGACAATCACGTTTTAATCCCAAAATCGGTCTGCTAAACCCTCAAACATGCGTTTCAAAATTTTTAGGTCGCAATTCTAGTTAGGTTTCCCACCTTTATATTCCCTAACACCCGTGATCAACTTGAACCTAATTAATATTTCCTTCCTAAAACTTTAGTATTCACATGAATGAAGACTAGGAGTGCAATTAACCGAGAGCTAAACCAAGATATGAATCAAGAATCGAACCGGGACAAAGACATTCCCCAACCCGAGACTCACACCCCACAAGAGGGAGAGCATAGCATGCAAGGACAATTAAATGGACTTAGTGGAGAAGTTAACCATATAGGCCAACAACTTAAGGACTTAACTCTTAGCATGAAACACATAATGGAAGTCCTTAATACAAGAATTCCAAATGAAGCGACCCGAGAACCCCTACCTCGATTTAGACCCGGAAATCCTAGGAGACGATTTCAAGAACCATATCCCACCTCGGACGAAGAAAGACCCGAGTATCCTAGGAGACAAAACCCGCTTTATGAGGAGGAGGAAGAATGGACCTTAGACGAAGAAGAGACCTTTCGACCAAATAGACGAAAGGATCAAGAGGACCTTAGAAATGTCAAGCTACATATACCCCCATTTGACGGGACTTGCGATGGAGATACCTTTCTAGAATGGATTGATAAGGTAGAGAAAGTTTTCGACTATTATGAGTACTCCGATAAAGTAAAGATCCAATTAGTATCCGTAGAGCTATCGGGATATGCGGCCCTCTGGTGGTCCAATATTAAGCTCCAAAGACGACGGATAGGAGATACCCCCATTACGACATGGAGAGCAATGAAGTCGCTCATGACTAAGAGATTCATACCCACCCATTACCGTCAAGATCTATTCCTTCAAATCCAAAACCTACGACAAGGAACTCGATCCGTTGAGGCTTACCTAGCCGAATTTGAAACTCTAAGGATACGAGTAGATATGGAAGAACCTGAGGAGCAAGTTATTGCTAGATTCATTCGGGGATTGAATAGAGACATAGGAGACACCGTTGAAATACACCCGGCAGAGTCCTTAGATGCAATTGTTCATATGGCTATGACGATTGAGCGACAGCTCAATAGAAAGAGGAAATCCACCTACCCTCCTAAGTTTACCCCCCACATTCCACCCAAAGTCATCGCTAAGTCACCCGCGCCAATCAAGCCCTTTGACAAGGCTGAAGGAAAGAAGCCTTTTAACCCTAGTTGGCCACTTAAGGAGTCCAGTAGCAAAACCTTAGTCGATAAAGCCAACCCACTTAGAGCAAGAGAAATCAAGTGTTATAAATGTCAAGGTCTTGGTCATTATATGGCTCAATGTTCGAATCGAAGGGTGATGATTATCAAGGAAGATACGAGAGAAGTTGAGAGTGAGGATGACCACGAGATAGGAGTAGAGGACAAAGATGTCGAGGAGAGTGACACTGAGGACGAAGTTGTGCACGCTCCTGAGGGACCCTTGTTGATGGTTAGGAGACGAGTCCTTGTGACTAAGAATTCAGGAGAAAATTGCCAACGTGAGAATATCTTTCATAGTAGATGTGTTATCGAGGATAAGATATGCTCTTTAATTATAGATGGAGGAAGTTGTGCCAACGTGGCATCTGATGAGTTAGTTAAGAAGTTAGGGTTAGAGACAACTACGCATCCCCACCCTTATAAGTTACGATGGCTAGATGATAGGGATGATGTTAAGGTCTCTCGACAAGTGAGAGTAGATTTTGCTATGGGAAAATATCAAGATTCTGTTATATGTGATGTCGTGCCCATGAGTGCTAGCCACTTACTTCTTGGACGACCCTGGCAATTTGATCGAAGAGTGAACCACGATGGATATTCTAACTACTATTCCCTTAAGTTTGGTGGTAAAACAATTAAGTTAGCACCTTTGACCCCCGAGGAAATATCCAAAGACGATGCCGCTAGGAAAGAAGCGAAGAATAAAGCAAATCTTTTTATGACTAGATCGGAGATAGAGGCATCGGTGCTTCGAGGAGATCCCATGATCCTTATACTATTTCGAGATAGAGTTATGGAGCTAGGAGTAATCCCCGACCCTGTAAAGAAGTTGCTCAATCAATTCCAAGATGTGTTTCCTGAGGAACTGCCCCAAGGATTACCACCTCTACGTGGTATAGAACATCAAATTGACCTCATACCCGGGGCCACCCTTCCTAATAGACCGGCCTATAGAATGAATCCCTTAGAAACCAAGAAACTTCAAGATCAAGTTCAAGATTTATTGGATAAAGGATACATACGAGAGTCAATGAGCCCCTGTGCAGTTCCCTCACTATTGGTACCTAAGAAAGACGGCACAATGAGGATGTGTGTTGATAGCCGAGCCGTGAATCAAATTACCGTAAAATATAGATACCCTATTCCAAGGCTCGAGGATATGTTGGATGAGCTCAGTGGAGCCTCAATATTTTCTAAGGTGGACCTCAAGAGTGGTTACCACCAAATAAGAATGAAAGAAGGTGACGAGTGGAAGACGGCATTTAAGACTAAGTACGGGCTTTTTGAGTGGATGGTGATGCCCTTCGGGTTATCTAACGCGCCCAGTACCTTCATGAGACTTATGCACCACGTGCTTAAAGATTTCCTAGGAAAATTTATTGTTGTCTATTTTGACGATATTTTGGTGTACAGTCTAGACCTCCCACAACACCTCAACCATCTTAGTGTCCTTTTCCAAACCCTACGAAAAGCTCAATTATTTGGGAATTTAAGCAAATGCTCATTCGCGCAAGATAAAGTTTATTTTCTAGGGTTTGTCATTTCTAAAGATAGCATGGAAGCCGATGTTGACAAGATCAAGGCTATTAGGGATTGGCCTACCCCCAACTCTTTAACCGAATTACGTAGCTTCCATGGTCTGGCCTCTTTTTACCGGAGGTTCATAAAAGACTTTAGTTAAATAGTCTCACCGCTCACTGATTGCACTAAGAAGGAAAAAGAGTTTACTTGGACCCCTGTTTGTCAAAAGAGCTTTGAGCTAATCAAGGACAAGTTATGCCACTCGCCAGTGTTAGCACTCCCTGACTTTAACAAGGTATTTGAAATTAAGAGTGATGCTTCCGGAGTTGGCATTGGAGCCGTACTCATGCAAGAAGGGAAACCCATTGCATACTTTAGTGAAAAACTGAAAGGAGCCATGCTAAACTACTCCACGTATGATAAGGAATTTTATGCCGTTATTAGAGCATTGGAGCATTGGCAGCACTACCTCTTGTCAAAAGAATTTGTTATCAATACTGACCATCAATCTTTACGACACATTAAGAGTCAACATAAGTTGAACAAGAGGCATGCTAAATGGGTAGAATTTTTGGAGAGGTTCCCGTATATTCTTAAGTATGTGAAAGGAGAAAATAATGTAGTCGCCGATGCACTTTCGAGGAAACGCATTCTTCTTACCGAGCTAGGGACTCGATTCTTTGGATTTGAATGGATCAAACATAATTACGAATCTGACCCTGACTTTGGATCTTATTACACCAAGTGCAAGGAAAAGGCTGAAGGAGAATATCGACTTATGGACGACTATTTACTAAGGGCGGGAAAATTATGTATACCGCAAGGAAGCATGAGGCGAAGTCTTGTAAAAGAAGCCCATTGTGGAGGATTAGCGAATCATTTCGGGGAGAAGAAGACCCTCGATATGCTTAAGGAACACTTCTTTTGGCCACATATGAAAAGGGACGTGCACCGCATGGTGGAAACATGCATCGTATGCAAGAAAGCCAAGAGTAAGGTCCTACCACAAGGCTTGTATATGCCCTTACCCATTCCTTCGCACCCTTGGACTGAAGTTAGTATGGACTTCATTTTGGGATTGCCACGAACTGCTCGTAATAAGGATTCGATCATGGTGGTTGTGGATCGTTTCTCTAAGATGGCACATTTCATTCCTTGTGCAAAAACGGATGACGCCTTTTCTATAGCTGACCTATTTTTCAAAGAAATTGTTCGCCTACATGGTATACCGCATTCCATAGTGTCGGACCGGGACACTAAATTTTTGAGCTCCTTCTGGACCACTTTGTGGAAGAAGTTGGGGACGAAGCTGTGTTTTAGCACATCTTTCCACCCCCAAACTGATGGCCAAACGGAAGTTGTTAACAGGACCTTAGGCTCCCTCTTACGCAGTATTGTAGGTAAGAAACTATCCAGTTGGGATGTAGTCCTTCCCGGATTGGAATTTTCCTACAATCGCACCCTTCATTCCACTACTGAGCAAACGCCCTTTGAGGTTGCCTATGGGTTTAATCCATGTACACCGTTGGACCTTGTTCCATTACCCATTAATGAACTAGCCAACCCATCAGGAGCAAACAAGGCCGAACAGATTAAGAAATTACATGAGAACGTGCGTCAAGCCATCGAGAAGAGAAATGCGAGAGTGGCCAAATGAGTAAACAAAGGCCGAAAAGAGGTTATCTTTAATGAAGGAGATTTGGTTTGGTTACACCTACGAAAAGATAGATTCCCCGACAAAAGAAAATCTAAACTTCTTCCTCGTGCAGATGGACCCTTCAAGGTGTTGCAGCGGATCAATGATAACGCTTATAAGATTGAATTGCCTAGAGATTATGGAGTATCGGCAACGTTCAATGTCATGGACCTATCACCCTATATAAGCGATGAAGAAAACTCTGAGAGGCCTGACTTAAAGGATTTGAGGTCAAATCCTCAATCACCTGGGGAGGATGATGTGCCCCGTAGGCCCATTACACGATCCCAGACCCGAGTCCACAATTTGACTAACACACTTGTCTCTTTTGCAGGTCATGGTTCGTGTGAAGACTTGGAGGACACCGTGGACGACTTGAAGTGGGAGATTAAAGCTGGAGACGTTGACCAACCGAAGCATCTCCTCATGTGGAAAGACTAAAGAGACACCTTAATGCTCACATGGGAATTTGTCTTCCCGAGCTTTAATATTTGTTGCTTTTTTTGAAATTTCAAACTTATTGGCAAACGTTGGCCTTCTTGTTAAACTTTATTAGATGCATGTTAGGATTAGATGCATGTTAGGATTATATGGATGTTAGGATTAGATGAATGATAGGATTAGTTGGTGGCTTGGTTTGGCCCATTGAAGTTGAAGACATGTCCAAGCCCAAGCCCAAGCCCAAGCCCAAGCCCACCATTAGGTCTATATATTCATGGCATTGGTGTTTGTAACTTTTTTGGATGATTTTTATGAGCACCCACGGATTTCTCTCATTGAAGAAGAAGAAGAAGAAGCTTGGAGCAAGGAGCTTCCAAGGTAAGCTCGGTTGACAACAACCGAGGGGTCGCGCCCCCGAACCATTCTTCTAGCTTGGTAGCTAGTTGGAGTGGAATTTGCCACCTCCTTCTCCACTCTTTTGAGGGCGGAAAACAGCAAGGAGTGGCCTTAACCGGTTCCTTGAATCGAGTTTTCTTCCTTGGAAGAAACTCTTGCCGGAAGCTCCATTGAAGCACTCACCGGCCGATTCTCGGAAAATATTCATAACTAACTCAAATCAACGGATCTGGACGACAAACTTCACCAGCACACATCTCACGCACTTCACAACACTCACCTAAAATTTCATTTCATTCCGAGCTTGTTTAGTATTTCTTTGATATTTATATTCTCAGATTTCTCAGGTTTTTCCAGCACTAGGGAACTAACGGTCTTTTCGAGTTCTAGAGTCGAGTTTTGTAGGTCGGAGCTCAACACACGGGTCGGTTGAGCATCGACTGCGCAACACACCACCGCATGCCATCCTCCGTCAACTGCGTCACTCCTCAGGTGGAGGGATCTCGTCCTCACCTGTCTCCTCGTAATCACCTACACCATACAGACATCTATGAGATAAAAATCTCAGTAAGCTCTAGTAAATGCAGATGCGTATGTCATTAAAAAAACATGCAGATAACAGATTCAGATTCAGATTCAGATTCATTATGTCGCAGACAGATTGTCACTGAGGTCTAAACCCACCTCGCCGTGACCAGATAACAGATTACGTAGATTCTGTTGATTTATTTTACTTTTTAATTAGGTCGCAGACAGAATGTCACCGAGGTCTAAACCACCTCGCCGTGACCAGATAACAGATTACGTAGATTCATTTCATTCGTTGGTTCATTTTACTTTTTAATTAGGTCGCAGACAGAATGTCACCGAGGCTAAACCACCTCGCCGTGACCAGATAACAGATTACGTAGATTCATTTCATTCTCTTGAACATATGCTTTAACAGATGAAATGCATGAGCAGTCAAGTGCATAAAGTAAACAACAAACATGTGTACCATCAAGACTATAAATACATAATCTATAACCTATAAAACAACTAAACCTGTCTACCCAACCGAAGTAAATAAACATATGCATCTCCAAAACTCCTCGAGAAGACTTCGACGTACGGTGTAGGCCAATCGGCCAGAGAAGATCACGAGAACTTACCTCGTGTCCAAAGCAGCTCAAGCTCCATCCACGAGCGTTGTTTGTCTGAGGCAAAACATAATATCGATGTTAAAACGTGTTTAAACTTCTAAACGTCCAAATTAACAAAACCTTAACTAAAGAAACTACCTAAAGCTCTAATTCGATTCATCGAACTATTTCATTGAGCAATCTACGCTCGGCACAAAAAAATTCCAATTACGAGCTTTTCCCCTAAAATTCTCAAATTCTAACTTTCGTCCTTATAGATATAGAATTATGCATTTGTAGGACTAGCTTGACTTAACCACGTGAGGTGATGCAACTAAGAATTTAGTTACCATTAGAGGAGTACGCCCTAAGCGATATGGCTTTCATATAAGTAGAAATGGAGTTTGTTTGGCGATCCCTTGGAGTATTAGAATAAGGCTAACCAAGAAAGATGAAAGTTTAGATATAAAGTTATTGAGGAATACACTAGATTGTTGTGATACTTAGAGTGTGTTTACATAGAAAAGGGAGTACCATAGAATTCGTATGCTGGGGATTCGTGAGAAGTTGAGAGTGTCTGGACAAAGATAGAATTCAAGAGTTAAAACTCAGAATCATTGTCAAGTAGGATATTTAAAACCCGACTAGGTGGAACAAAAGAACATGGACCACTTAGTAACTTTGAGGAAAATCCTTGTGCAGTATGTGCAATATTAGGAATAACTGAAGGGTTAAGGTTAGAATGGGTAGTTGGAGCGAAATTACGACAAGACGTAGTGATTCCATCGTACTTAAGGATTAACAAGGAGTTGAGCTAAACAAATGAGCGTGGTGTATATAGTTAGAGGAAAGACATAGCGATAGAATTCATGGAGTTAGCTTAGAACAATACATGATGTTTATAACGTTTTAGTTACAAAGGGACCAGGAACCTAAGCGAGTAGTAACCTTATCCTAGATGGATTCGTCGAGACCTCGGAGCAATCTCGATGAGATGGCTTGTGTTTGTGAAATGTAGAGATTTAATTTTCGTTGAGAATTTCTATTAAGATCAGCGAGGTGCCCAAGGAGGTGTATGACTCGGATACAGTTAAACGGAGAAGCTCTATGGGAACAGTACTAGAGAAATGTGAACCCGGATAGTCGTAATAGTGACTAAAGTTAAGACCGACGAACATATACGTGAGTTTAGTTACAGCTCCGATATATGTATAGAAATTGTTATACCTGATAGGTGGGTAAGGCTGTAGAGTAATTGAGGTTTAGCTTTGGAGTAAGTAATTGAGAAGGATTGGGGGCGTGAGTTGGTTACTTAGGTATTCAATAGACACGAGATTTAACAAGTTAGAAACTAGATAAACTCAATTCGAAGAGTTGAAGTTATTTCGAGGATTGAGGATAAGAGACAATTTTAGTAGAGGCCAATTGATAAGTTAGAGGGTTTAACGTTTTGTGTCATTTGGGAGAATTGGATATGTACAATCCAATTGAGAGTAGAGATTGACCCTAGGGATGACGGGATCAGAGTTAATAAGGGGAAGTTCGAATTTTGTTAGAGATAGGATCCTACGTAAGTACCGACTGTAGCTCATAGTTCGACTCACATAGACCAAGTAGTGTTATAGTCGTATAGTTGTAAAGCATAACAATGAGGACTTAATTAGGAAACCCGCACCGAAATAGTCTCCAAAAGTCAATGGGTTACCCAAGGAGAGAAGCGACCAGGAAATCCTATGGTGATGGGGTTTCGAGGAATCGTTACCCTTAGTGAATATAGAAATTTGGGTTGGCATGCGTTTCAACTACTGACGGAGTCAATGAAATTATAGAGAAGTTTGGGTAAATCGATTGGAGATTTAAAAGCCTGACTATGCTCAGTATCTTAGTAAGGAAGTGTACGGTCCGATCGAAAGTGGAGAATGCAAATTCAATGACGATATTAGAGGATACAATGGAGAGTTTTGGTTGAGAACCACGAAGAATGACCGTAAGTACAGATGATAATCGAAGTATAAGGCCGTATGACATGAAACATTAGTATCAAAGACTATAAGTTAGGGCAAATTTTGAGGACAAAATTTTAAATAAGGTGGATGGAATGTAATACCCGACTTTTCGGGATATTAATATTTTAATATAGATGGCATTTTTGTAAATATGTCAAATCAAGTCCGTTTTACGAAAAGAAAGCTTTAATACGATCTTAGTGATTAATAAGAATTTTAAGAAATTTACGGGATTTTTCGGAGTAGTAAAGTTATATTCCGAGTAATTAAGTTTCCCGTAATATAAAGGACGTTTTAGTAAAAATAGTAAACGGGGTCCGATTTGCGAACGAACAGTTTTAATAGAATCCAAATAATAAGTGGGACTTGTTGGTGAAATAAGGAGAATTGATGGAACCGAATAGCTAGCCAATTAATGAAACGAAGGACGAAACAAAATAGAAATAAGAGCTAAGGGCATTTTAGTAATTTGTCCAAACCAAATTATATTAAATCAAAGTTTTTCTTCTTCTCCCTCACTTCTTCTTCTTTCCTGTTCTTCACGAAAACGCCAGAGAGCATTTCCTCTCTGCCGTCGACGCCGATTCAACATCCGACCTCCGTTCTTCCTCCCGATCGTCCCGTTTCCTACACGCTTCCTCCTCCAATCGACGCTCTAGGTATGATTCTATAGTTTTAGAGCGTTAAATCTCGAGTTTCGTAGAGTTATACGTTTAGGTTTACGATTAGGGTTTTGATAAAAAACGCGATATAGAGTTTGAAATCAATGAGTTTGCCTTAATTAAGAATATGTTGAACGTATTGGACGTTATAGGACGAAATGGTCGCTGCTTCCCTTTTTCGGCAGAATGCCAATTCTGCCCTCCCCTTTGTTTTACTTGTAAATAGTTTCTAAATTAAGTTTTATTTAATAGTTTTAATTGTTTTAAATAGTTTTATCTTAATTGTTTTAAGTTTGGTTTTAAACGGTTTACAAACAATGCTAACGATTTCAATTCTGACTTACTTTCCGCATAGAGTTTATTTAAAGTATTTAATTATGGGAAAAAAATATATAGTACGGGAAATACGGGTACAGTGTTAGGGTCGTCACAGCTACTGCCCTTAGATCTTCAGGTGGCTGCTCTGACATTCTCTCCACCTGCTGCTTCTTCTGTCCATGGGCCATTTTTAGTGTCCTCCAGTCCACTGGATGCATCTCTTACTGCCTCTCCTGCTGTCGAGCCTCTTCCTTGTCTGGACATGCTGCTGTTTCCCGAAATCTCCTCAATTTCAGCTCCCTGCTTGGATTTGGTGGTCTATCAAAGACACTCTCGATCTGCTGCTCCTCAGCCAGGATATAGTGCTCTATCAAGCACCACTTCCTCCCACTATTGCTTCCCTTCGCGCACTTGTGGATACTTATTTTCTTGTTTGTTTTTGATAATGTCAATGGGGGAGAACATATTTGATTGTTTGATGCTGCTTGAGAGATAAATCAGATATGCTATGAAGTGTGTATGCATGTTTTGCAAGAATTGATATGAATTGAGTATGCATGTTTTGAAAAACTGGAATGAAACTGAAATGTATGCATATGCTGTGTGGGAGCTACGATTATGGGGGAGAGTTATACTTAATCAAATTTATAGGTTGTCATCATCAAAAAGGGGGAGATTGTTGACTTAATTAGTGTTTAAGTCTAACTAAGTTTTTGATGATGTATTTGAATGTTAAATATCTAATTTGATTATGTTTTTTTAAATGAGAATAATGAATTATGCAAGGTTTTTAATCTGTTGGAAATCTAATGAATGTGGTTAAGTATACAGGGCTGTATAGTTATTTAACAGGGCTGAAACAATCGTTAGCCAAAGGCGGATGAGATAAATGAAGAACTCCACCGCTCGCTAAACAACAAAGGTAGATGAGATAAATGAAGAACTCCACCGCTCGCTAAACGACAAAGGCGGATGAGATAAATGAAGAAACTCCACCGCTCGCTACACGACAAAGGCGGATGAGATAAATGAAGAACTCCACCGCTCGCTAGACGACAAAGACGGATGACTTCAAGAAGATATCCTACACTCGCTAGACGACAAAGGCGGATGACTTCAAGAAGATATCCTACACTCGCTAGACGACAAAGGCGGATGACTTCAAGGAGACATCCTACGTTCGCTAGACGACAAGGGCAGAAGACTTCAATAAGACGTCTAACACTTCATCATCCGACACCGGTTTCAGCAAATAAAGATTTATCATCCTATGCCGGTTCAACATTTTGAAGTTGCGTCCACCGATGGCGGTTCAAGACTAAAACAACATTGTCTTCCGCCAGAATTCAAAGTTAACACGAAGCTACAGTGACGTCATTTTCAGCTTTAACTCCAGTACATTAATGGCGACGATGAAAATCAATTTTAGATGCAACAGATATCTGCTTAAGTACAGATGCTTCCCAACGGTAACATTTTTCCATTTGAAGAAAGAAGCATTCAAGTCTGTGAAGCAGAAATCAGACAGAGTATTTAAGCCGAGGTTAAAGCACGAAGGAATAACTTTTTGCGAATTTGAATCTTGAGCCCTAACCTGCGAATTCTATCATATTCTGTATTTCCACTACACCTCTTTGCTTTAACTTGAGATTTAATCCTTGTGAGAGTGTAGTCTGTGCTTGTAATTTACAAACTCAAAAACTGTAAAGGCAGTGGATTGTCGCCCCTGAAGAACAATCCAGATCTGTGTAAAAGGCAGTAGATCGAAGCCCGACAATTCGATCTATGTTTTCTCGTTGAGGAGAAAGTTAAGAATCTTCAGGGGGAGCCTTGGAGCGTGGACGTAGGCAAGTTTAACCGAACCACGTTAAAAATCCTGGTGTTAATTTCTCTCTCTCTAACTTTATTTGATTGTCTGCTGTTAGCCTTTAAGTTTTAAGAACACGAGAGAAATTATCTAGATTACTAAATTAAGCTTAAAAGTCTAATTCACCCCCCTCTCTTAGACAATCTCGATCCTACACTCCTAACCTCAATATTGAACACACTGCATCGACACCACTCTCTATATCTTAAAGTTCAGCACAGTTCCTCTGATTGTTGCTACGATCATCACCCAATGTTCGGTTATTATTGCGGTCATTGTCGTTTTTTCTTAGAAGTATCACATCTTATACAAATTTTGGAGTGGTGGTGCTTTTTATATAGCAAGCAACACTTGGATTCAAATTCGCGTCGATTCCAAGTACTTTGTTAACCAAACATGCATTTGATTGCCGAAAACAATTGAGCACCAATTCCATTCTCATAAGCCTCTTCAATTGTTACTCCCAAAAGATATCTCGTGCGATTCATGTCATAAATGGTTCTATCGTAGTTCATGCTATGGTTGTTATGACTGCAACTTCCATATGGATGTTAAATGTACCCTAATGCCTAGTGTTCCACATAAAAGGGAGACAAACACCTAGATCAATCCATTCCTTACTATTTCAGGCATCAACATCCACTATGTTTGATTACCCAAGATTTTTGAATCATTTGCTCTGTTTGCCAAATGACTCGAACCTCTCTTATTTATTGTAACGACCCCGATTGGAGTCGCCACCTAATTCATAATTTAACCTCTAAATCATCTTGGTCTTACTTTCTACACTTTGTTCATTATTTATGTTATTATTTTTTAAAAAAAAAGATACCTCTTGAACTGCATCTACCGATGGAAAGAAAACTAACATCAACCGACGGTCACGTGTCCACCACGCGACACATCTCACCCCCATCTAGTGAAAGGCATCTACCGGTGATCACGGACCTTACACGTGTCCAAAAGACGTCGCTCGGTCTCGAACATCTATCGCCAGATGTCAACAACTTTAAGCTACATCGACCGGTGGTTACGTGCGCCTCGCGTGACCAGCTAAAACGTTACTCGAGCACTAAACGACAAGGAATTATTCACATCATCCGGTAACTAGGCGACAAAACTATACTTACATCTTCCGATAGCTTAAACACACTACATCTACCGGTCACTGGATGACGAAATAACATTTACATCATCCGGTAACCTAAATATACTTCATCTGCCGGTCACTGGATGACAAAATAGCACTCTCATCATCCGATAGCTTAAACACACTACATCTACCGGTCACTGGACGACGAAATAACATTTACATCATCCGGTAACCTAAATATATTTCATCTGCCGGTGGATGCAACACTTAAAATATTCTGATAGCTTGACATCTATCGGGGAATGCAAATATACACAGACTTCGAACTTCGATGACTCATCACTCTTATAGATAAAAGACAGAAACTCATCCAGAATTCTTATGGTAGAAGACTTAGTTAGATAACATGTTCTATATCCTTATAGACATTCACAAGCTCAGTAATTAAACCAGACAATCATAAAATCCAGTATTCAAAGGAAAAATCTCATTTTACTTGAACATCAGTTTATCTTAAATCTTACTGGCACTTTATGAGCTTAACTACGGGTCATATTCGCCTGCCAGCCACAGACTTCCACCCTGAGCACCATCCTACAACTGGCCTTAGACATCATCACAGAATTTGGAATCCTCACCTGCTAAATCTTCACCTACATCATAAGGTTTAAACTATAAGCGTAATGCTTAGTAAGGAATGCAATACTAACAAGTATACATGAATGCTTATTTTGAGAAACAAATGCTCATGAATCTTTTCTTGTTCGTATTCATACACAAAATCTCCATTCTTATTCATCATTCGTATTCATCGTTCATAATCATCATTCATGTTCATCATTGATATTCATCATTCATATTCACCAATCATATTCCTCGTTCATGTTGTATGGATTAAGAGAGGATTTGTGCCGGTAAAGGGGGTTGACAGTGAGAGTGTGCATAGTCCCTTGCGGGATCGTAATCATGGTCCTTCCTTTTGGACAGTGATATACGTCAAACCGCCCCCAACCCTCACTTAATTCACATTGCATAAGTTTTACATCATTATCTTTGTCATGAGGAAAACATGCTCTTAAAAATATTTTCATATGCATAAAAACATTCATGATGCATGGACATGGGAACTCTTAATTCATCAAGCTACAGAATAGTGCATTCATCCGTCGTGAAATCATATCATTAGTCAAACATCAACAAAAGTAACAGGCAGTAGCTTAAATAACTTCTAATTATCGTATCAGTTTCTACCTAGTATCCTTGTGATGTAGGGCCCTATTGGCCGGGAATCCTACACATTCACTTACCTGGTTTCCTTAGCAACGGAGCTCCTTTTCTTCAGACTTCTTCACCTAAAACATTTACATTGCAGTAGTTAAAACAATATCCTAATAGTCCTAATCACTAGCCACCCTAGAGTCTAATAGCTTAAATCATTCCCGAATCCCTTAGTCTAATTTCTCTATACACAGTCTGAAATCTAAAAACCATAACAACTAGATTCAACTTCGATTAATCAGGATTGGTTAATTTAAGTGTCCAGAATCGATTCGGAATGACATTACTAATCTCGGGTTTTAAAATGTCCTTATTATTACTCGGCCATTGAAAAATCTAAAACTTTAACACTTAGCTGAAAACAGAGCTTAACAACTAACAGATAGCTACATTGCCAAACTCGTACCTCGAGCACAAAGTAGCCGAGAGGTAAGCAAGGAAACCGATCATCGAAGGAGGGATTTCTAGTTGACAGAGAGTGAGAGCTCGGGAGAGAAAATCGCCGAGAGTAATGACGGCTACAGTAAGGTTTAATTGGGGTTTGAATCCTTTCCATTTTCTTTAAACACTGATCTCAATCCTCCATTATTACAACTTTTCCACTCAACCTAGTTTAAATCCACATGTAATTAATTAAGCTTGGCATAAAATTCCAAATCGTGAAGGTTGAATAATCATGACCGTTAATACAGTTAGGAAGTCACCTGGTTGAAGTTGTCGGGTGTTACATCCACCCCTCCTTAAACAAAATTTTCGTCCCCTGAAAATTGATTAAGCGAAGAGTTCTGGATATTTGTCCATCATGTCCTGCTGTCTTTCCCATGTGGCTTCCTCAATACCATGACTCATCCATAAAACTTTCACAAAGGGGATTTCCTTATTCCTCAGAGTTTTCACTGCAGATTCCAAAATTCGCACTGGCTTCTCTTCGTACATTAGTGTCGGCTAAATCTCAATATCCACTGGCTTAACAACTTGTGTAGGGTCCCGTATGCATTTTCTTAACATTGACACATGGAAAACATTATGTACCTTTTCCAATGATGGAGGCAATTGCAATCTATAAGCCGTACTGCCAATCCTTTCTAAGACGGGGAATGGTCCAATAATTCGTGGGTTTAGCTTTCCTTTCTTACCAAATCTTAAAACTCCTTTAAATGGTGAAATCCTTAGGAAGACTTCATCACCAACAGAAAACTCAAGGTCTCTTCTCCTTTGGTCTGCATAACTCTTCTGTCGGCTCTATACTGTTATCATTCTTTTCCTAATAGTGGCAATCTTGTCTGACATCTGTTGCAAAATCTCGGGACCTAAGAGTTTTGCTTCACCGACCTCATCCCAGTACAAAGGTGATCTGCACTTTCTGCCATAGAGTGCTTCATAAGGTGCCATACCTATGGTGGACTGGTAGCTATTGTTGTAGGAGAATTCAACCAAGGGCAGGTATCGACTCCAAGATGTCTTGAATTCAAGCACACATGCCCTCAACATATCCTCAAGTATCTGAATCGTCCTCTCAGACTGACCATCGGTTTGAGGGTGGAAAGTAGTGCTGAAAGACAATTTTGTTCCTAATGTGCCTTGCAAACTTTGCGAGAATCTTGAGGTGAATCTAGAATCACGATCGGATACAATAGATAAAGGAATTCCATGCAATCTGATGATTTCTTGGACATACAGATCAGCAAGTTGGTCCATTGTGAAAGTCATTCTTACAGGTATAAAGTGTGCTGATTTTGTCATTTTATCAACCACGACCCAAATACTATCATGTCATTTAGTTGTCTTTGGCAAACCTACAACAAAATCCATGGCAATGTTTTCCCACTTCCATTCAGGGATTGGTAGGTGTTGAAGAGTACCTCCTGGTCGTTGATGCTCTGCCTTAACCTGTTGGCATACCAAACATGACTCCACATATTTGGCAACATCCCTCTTCATATTTGGCCACCAATAATGCAACCTTAAATCCCGATACATCTTGGTGCTACCAGGATGCACAGAAAAGGAAGAAGAATGGGCTTCAGCCAAGATCAACCCACGCAACTCCTTAACATTCAGAATGTACCATCGGTTCCTAAATTTCAAAATACCATCATTAGAGAGGCTGAACTCCGAGGAGGCGTCCTTTAACTTACTCATCATACTACTATTCTCCTTCAAATCCTTTTGTTGCGCCTCTTTGATCCTGTCCAAAATAGTTAGTCGGATAGATAAATCAGCCAGTAAAGCTCACAGTTAGGGAACTATTTCCAATTCGAACCTCTGAACTTCCTTTCTCAAAGGTATAGACATGGTTGATATCGCGGGTTGCATTGTCGTTGACATTCTACTTAAAGCATCGGCCACAGCATTAGCCTTGACTGGGTGATACTTAATTTCGAAGTCATAGTCTTTAACAAATTCTAACCAACGTCTCTGTCTCATGTTTAATTCCTTTTGAGTAAAGAGGTACTTCAGGCTTTTATGGTCAGAAAATACCTCACACTGTTGTCCATACAGATAATGTCTCCAAATCTTTAATGCAAAAACAACTGCGGCTAATTTCAAATCGTGAGTGGGGTAGTGTAACACCCGGCATTTTCTGCCATGTAATAATCTGTTGAATTATTGTATTGATTTAAATTGCCATTATTGCAATAACTATTTTATTGTAAACTTTGGAACATGTAATGGGGAGAGAACCGAACTGAAGGCTAACTAAACTAAACATTAAGTTTAAAATGCAGAGAAGGGTAAATTGGAGAGAAATTAAGGTAGGTGGGAGATGGCCAATGGTTGAGTGACATCTGGCGACTTGATGAAGAAGTTAAGTTCTTTCTCCTACGTGAAACCCTCACTTCTCATCTGTTTCTTTCCACTGCTCTTTGTTCTCTCTTCCTGGCGATTTTGACAAAGCACCGACACTTTGTTTTCTGGTTTTTCTTCTGCTTCCTTCAGCAAAGGTAAACATCTACTAATGCTAACAAGTTTGGACAAGATTAACGTGAGTTTTCCCGAAGTTTAGGGTTATGGTATTTTTGTGAAAAACTCACTGTCTTTGGATGAAAACACACCGGCTTGTTTTCTAAGGGTTTGAATGAGTTTAGAACAGACTCTTCTAACTTATTTGTTAGCATTTGCAGCTTGTTTATTTTCTGAATGTACATGTACAGGTTCGAGCATTTCCGAGACTTCCGGCTAACGGTATCGAGGATAACAGGTAAGTTCATGCGCATAAGTTGGCCCTTAAGGCCCTACAGCAAGGAGATACTAGGTTCTGGTTCGGGTAGTTAGGTCGTAGGTTATGCTTTAAGTTAAACGTGTCCTGTGCGTTCTGTTTCCCGTAGTTTTATTCTGTCACCTGTGTATGTTGCGTTTGAGTATCATATCTGTTCATGCATCCACGTTTTCTGTAAAACCATGTAAATTTTTTTGCACCAGATTTGAAGTTAAGTAAGATAAAACCTGTAATGAAATGTATGGTTAAGTGTGGACGAGGACTGGCATCCTGTCATGTACTCCTGTTATGTCCTGTTGTGGCATGTACTCCTGTTGCGCCAGCTCCTCCTCCCTCTTATACCTTCCTGTCCAGTGAAATGTAATGTAATGTAATGTAATTTTCATGTATTTGAAAACGTTCATGCATAGCATATGCACACTGCATTTCATGTTCTTACTGAGCTCTAGGCTCATAGATGAACTTCCTGTTGTAGGTACGGATACTCCAGACGAGGACCTTGTGCCTCAAAATGACGAGCTGATGTAGTTGGAGGATCGAGCTCACGGGGTTTGGATGTTGCAGTCATACATAATATTTCTGATATGAGGTTTAAGTCTTCTTTTCTGAAATGTCTATATCTGTAAAGTCTTCTAGAAGTTATGATTTGGTTGTAAAACTCTTCATTTGACGAAATTCTGTAAGTATATGTCATGTCCTGTACTGACCCTCAGACTTTAAAACAATGTATAGGTTTGTTGTTTAAGTTTTAGAAGCCACTGTATTTGACAGATTAAGTTTATATACTAAAGTATTCTGAAATTTATTTGGAATGTTTCGATTAGTTCATGCATGGATGAATTCTGGTTTTGGAACTGTCCATGTAATTTTATTTCCTTGAACCTGTCAATTTTAAAGTATGCCTTACTGACCTTCAGATTTCGAAATACTGTATAGATTCTGAGCCAAAGTTTTCAAAACTGTCGTATTTGACAGTTGAACTCATGTTCTGAATGTTCTGAAATGGTTTAGAATATTTTCATGTTTTAAGATTTGCATGGATGATCTCAAATTTTAGAGTCATCCATGTAGTCTGTTGTTCTTAGATCTGTCGTTTGTAAAGTGTGTTTCAAAATCTTATTTTGAATCGGGTTTTGAAGGTCTGAAACCCTTATGTCTTCTGTTTGATGCTCCCTGCCCGTATGTCCCCCTGTAAAAGTTGTAAATTCCGCCCAGTTTAAAACTTTGTCTTCCGGCTGACGTCACCCAAGTCTTAAGCCCAGTGTATTTATGTCTTCCGGCTGATGTCAGCATAAGTCTTCCGCCCAGTTTAAAATTTTGTCTTCCGGCTGACGTCACCCAAGTCTTCCGCCCAGTGTATTTATGTCTTCCGGCTGATGTCAGCATAAGTCTTCCGCCCAGTTTAAAACTCCGTCTTCTGGCTGACGTCACCCAAGTCTTCCGCCAGTATAAATATGTCTTCCGGCTGACGTCATCCCAGACTTTCCACCAGTATAATGCTTATATCTTCCGGTTGACGTCATCCATCTTCCAGCCGACGTCATCTTCTCATCCGATTTCAGTTACTGTCTGTGTCTTCCGGCTGGCATCACACATCTCCCGGCTGACGTCATTCAAGTCTTCTGCCCAGTTTTAAACCAAGTCTTCCGCCAGCTTTTCACCAAAGTCTTCCGACTCCAGGGGATGTTTTTTTTTTCCCTTCCTCTGAAAAGTTTATGAGTTATTTCTATAAGCTCATTCTGTTTATGTTAAAAAAAAAATAGTCACCGTTTTCCGTCCACTGTCCCAGAGTGATGGCTCCGATCTCGGACCCCGATCGGATTCCGGTTTCGGGTCGTCACAGGTAGTTCTGTTCATAATTCTTTAACTGCCTGGAAGCATAAGCTACAACCTTGCTGTCTTGCATCAAGACATACCCCAATCCAACTTTGGATGCATCACAATAAACACTAAAGTTTCCTCCTTCAGTTGGGAGAGTCAAAAGCGGGGCTTTCGTCAACTTCAGCTTAAGCGTCTGGAAGCCATCTTCACAAGCTTCGGTCCAAGGGTACTTGGTGTCCTTCTTTGTCAAACTAGTTAAGGGCTTAGCTATCATAGAAAATCCTTTAATAAACTTCCTATAATAGCCTGCCAAACCAAGAAAGCTACGGACTTCACTAACATTCCTCGGCTGTGGCCAGTCCTTAACAGCCTGAATCTTGGTTGGATCTACTGAGATACCTTCAGCAGAAATGACATGGCCTAAAAAGTTAACCTTATCCAACTAGAACTCACATTTGGATAACTTGGCATAAAGTTGTTGCTGCCTCAGGGTTGCCAAAGCTATTCTTAAGTGTTCAGCATGGTCAGCTTCTGTCCATGAGTATATAAGAATATCATCTATAAATATAATCACAAACTTATCCAAATATTCACGAAACACTCTGTTCATCAAATCCATAAAAGCTGCAGGTGCATTGGTTAACCCAAACGACATCACAAGGAATTCATAATGTCCATAACGGGTCCTAAAAGCTGTCTTAGGTACATCTTCCTTCTTAACCTTCAGTTGGTAGTACCCCGAACGCAAGTCAATCTTTGAAAACACCTTAGCTCCTTGCAATTGGTCAAACAAGTCATCAATTCGGGGCAAGGGGTATTTATTCTTAATTGTCAACTTGTTCAGTTCTCGGTAATCTATGCACATCCTTAGGGAACCATCTTTCTTCTTAAGGAATAACACAGGTGCACCCCTAGGGAGAACTACTAGAGCGTATGAATCCCTTGTCTACTAGTTCCTGTAGTTGGACTTTTAACTCCTTAGTTCAACAGGTGCCATGCGATAAGGATTCCTAGATACGGGTAATGCCTCGGGATATGTATCAATTACAAACTATATTTCTCTATCAGGTGGTAATCCTGGCAAATCATCCAAAAATGCTTCAGGGAAATCTCGAACTATAGGAATATCTTGTAATTCTATCTTATTCCTCACCCGAGTATCCATTACACTAGCTAGGTAACTTTCACAGCCATCATTCAATATCTGTTGAGTCTCTAGCGATGAAATAATCGGTATCTTACTTATTTTTGGTATAGCTTGGAAGGTATACTGATCTCCATTAGGGGGTCGAAACTCGACTAATCCAGACCTACAACTTATCGTGGCATAGTGTCTGGATAACCAATCCATTCCTAATATAACTTCATATCCCTTTATGTCAACTACAATCAGTTCTACATATAACTTCTTATCTCCTAAGAACACAATATCGCCTTTCAATATCTGCTCAGAATACAAGGACTTTCCTGATGGTAACATCACACTATATGGCCTATCAGCTGGTAAGTATTCTAACTTATGCTTACACGCAAATAAGGTTGCAATAAATGAGTGTGTGGCTCCCGTGTCTATAAGTGTATAAGCAGAAATACCACAGATCATAATTGTACCTGTTATGACCGTATGTTGCATGGTATCTTCATCTTCCATCATAGCAAAGACTCGGGGCATTACTCTTGCTCGGTTTGGATCAGGAGGCATGGGGCAGTCTCTGACTATATGTCCAACTTTATCACACCTGAAGCATCGGCCAGAATGCAACTTGCATTCGCCATGGTGGTTCTTCTGGCAGTTAGAGCATAGAGGGGCCAATGGTCATTTTCCCTTCCCTTGGTTTTCATTTGGATTGAAGGGTCTCTTTATACCTTGCTGTTGTTGTTGTGGTCCCCTGTTCTGTTGCAGCTGCCATCCTTTATTCTGACGTGATGGCGGCTGAGTTTCCTTCGTGAATTTCCTTGGCTGCTCACGCTGTGCATATGTTGTCATTTCAGCCTCTTCCAGCTCCAAGGCCTTAGCCGTCACTTCACCATAAGGTACATTGTGTATTCCAGCAGTCTTTACTTTCATGTACAAACTCGGCTTCAGTCCTTGAACAAATTGGTAAGTCCTGTCCTCATCATCCTCAACCAATCGGGGAGCAAACCGTGATAAAGCATCAAATTTGCATATATAATCCGTCACAGAGCCAGTTTGTCACAGATTCATGAACTCCATCTTCTTGTTGGCCCGGACAGTCCTATTGAAGTACTTGTCAAAGAAGGCAGTCTTAAACATTTCCCAGGTTATAGCTCCTGCATTAGCGGTGTTCTGGATTGAATCCCACCAATGCCTTGCACTCAATTCCAAATGAAAGACAGCATATGTGACCTTATCTCCTTCATCAACCTTTGCATACTTAAACATGTCCTCCATCTTTCGAACCCATTCCTCAGCATTAATAGGATCTGAAACATGTCCATTAAATACCGGGGGTCGAAGCCGGTGGAAACGCTCACCCCCATGATCATGAGTTGCATTAGTACTGGAGTTGCTTTGCTCCTCTCTAACAGTCATTAGCTGTTCGATCTGGCGAGATTGGCACATGACCAACTCTGTCAACTGAGCAATGGCATTGCTATCCTCATTGGTCTCTCTCTGCTGACCTCTAACCATTTGGGATTCCTAAACAAATAGTTATAGATACATCTTAACTTAATGACATTTACTGAAATTATAAATACTTACAGTTGCTAGAGTGTACTCAGATGGCAATCTGTGCTGGGAGGCAGTCTGCAGAATCGATTTTAGAACCTGATTTTGCTTTGATACCATAATTGTAACGACCCCAATTGGAGTCACCACCTAATTCATAATTTAACCTCTGAATCATCTTGGTCTTACTTTCTACACTTTGTTCATTATTTATGTTATTATTTTTTTTAAAAAAAAGATACCTCTTGAACTGCATCTACCGATGGAAAAGAAAACTCACATCAACCGACGGTCACGTGTCCACCACGCGACACATCTCACCCCATCTAGTGAAAGGCATCTACCGGTGATCACGGACCTTACACGTGTCCAAAAGACGTCGCTCGGTCTCGAACATCTATCGCCAGATGTCCACAACTTTAAGCTACATCGACCGGTGGTCACGTGCGCCTCGCGTGACCAGCTAAAATGTTACTCGAGCACTAAACGACAAGGAATTATTCACATCATCCGGTAACTAGGCGACAAAACTATACTTACATCTTCCGATAGCTTAAACACACTACATCTACCAGTCACTGGACGACGAAATAACATTTACATCATCCGGTAACCTAAATATACTTCATCTGTCGGTCACTGGATGACAAAATAGCACTCTCATCATCCGATAGCTTAAACACACTACATCTACCGGTCACTGGACGACGAAATAACATTTACATCATCCGGTAACCTAAATATACTTCATCTGCCGGTGGATGCAACACTTAACATATTTCGATAGCTTGACATCTATCGGGGAATGCAAATATACACAGACTTCGAACTTCAATGACTCATCACTCTTATAGATAAAAGACAGAAACTCATCCAGAATTCTTATGGCGGAAGACTTAGTTAGATAACATGTTCTATATCCTTATAAACATTCACAAGCTCAGTAATTAAACCAGACAATCATAAAATCCAGTATTCAAAATCTCATTTTACTTGAACATCAGTTTATCTTAAATCTTACTGACACTTTATGAGCTTAACTACGGGTCATATTCGCCTGCCAGCCACAGACTTCCACCCTGAGCACCATCCTGCAATCGGCCTTAGACATCATCACAGAATTTGGAATCCTCACCTGCTAAATCTTCACCTACATCATAAGGTTTAAACTATAAGCATAATACTTAGTAAGGAATGCAATACTAACAAGTATACATGAATGCTCATTTTGAGAAACAAATGCTCATGAATCTTTTCTTGTTCGTATTCATACACAAAATCTCCATTCTTATTCATCATTCGTATTCATCGTTCATAATCATCATTCATGTTCATCATTGATATTCATCATTCATATTCACCAATCATATTCCTCGTTCATGTTGTATGGATTAAGAGAGGATTTGTGCCGGTAAAGGGGGTTGACAGTGAGAGTGTACATAGTCCCTTGCGGGTCGTAATCATGGTCCTTTCTTTTGGACAGTGACATACGTCAAACCGCCCTCAACCCTCACTTAATTCACGTTGCATAAGTTTTACATCATTATCTTGGTCATGAGGAAAACATGCTCTTAAAAACATTTTCATATGCATAAAAACATTCATGATGCATGGACATGGGAACTCTTAATTCATTAAGCTACAGAATAGTGCATTCATCCATCGTGAAATCATATCATTAGTCAAACATCAACAAAAGTAACAGGCAGTAGCTTAAATAACTTCTAATTATCGTATCAGTTTCTACCTAGCATCCTTGTGATGTAGGGCCTATTGGCCGGGAATCCTACATATTCACTTACCTGGTTTCCTTAGCAACTGAGCTCCTTTTCTTCAGACTTCTTCACCTAAAACATTTACATTGCAGTAGTTAAAACAAAATCCTAATAGTCCTAATCACTAGCCACCCTAGAGTCTAATAGCTTAAATCATTCCCGAATCCCTTAGTCTAATTTTTCTGTACACAGTCTGAAATCTAAAAACCATAACAGCTAGATTCAACTTCGATTAATCAGGATTGGTTAATTTAAGTGTCCAGAATCGATTCGGAATGACATTACTAATCTCGGGTTTTAAAATGTCCTTATTATTACTCGGCCATTGAAGAATCCAAAACTTCAACACTTAGCTGAAAACAGAGCTTAACAACTAACAGATAGCTACATTTCCAAACTCGTACCTCGAGCACAAAGTAGCCGAGAGGTAAGCAAGGAATCCGATCATCGAAGGAGGGATTTCTAGTTGACAGAGAGTGAGAGCTCGGGAGAGAAAATCGCCGAGAGTAATGACGGCTACAGTTAGATTTAATTGGGGTTTGAATCCTTTCCATTTTCTTTAAATACTGATCTCAATCCTCCATTATTACAACTTTACCACTCAACCTTAGTTTAAATCCACATGTAATTAATTAAGCTTGGCATAAAATTCTAAATCGTGAAGATTGAATAATCATGACCGTTAATACAGTTAGGAAGTCACCTGGTTGAAGTTGTCAGGGTGTTACATTTATGGTTGTCATCAATGTAAATATTTCATCAATCTTGCACTGAACTTTGGAGTCCAATAGAAAGTCCTCTCTATGGCCACCATAAGTTGACTATGGAGCTTTTACACGATAAATATTGTCATCTTTGTTTCTTTTTGGATGCATTGAGTGTAAATTTTATATTGGGACTGGAGTGCTATTTTTTTAATCCCCAAATGTACTGTTTTGTACAAGTATCATGATCACCCTTCGTGCTTACTTGAAAAATCACATAGTTACAATTGTGATGCCGAGAATACATATTGTAGAATCTCCAAGTTTTCAAGTGAGTTCCAGCTCACTAAAACATACTCACTTCGATGTGGTCAGTGTAATTATAATGTTCATCTTTTATGCAGTCTGTTGCCTTGTACCATCAAACACAAAAGCCATTTGCACGGTCTAACACTAACAGATTTCGTAGTTGAATATGATTGCAATGAATACTATTGCAACATATGCGAGGAGGAAAGAGATCCTAGATGATGTGCGTACTACTGCAAAGATTGTGAATTTGTTTCTCATGTGCGTTGTGATGTAAGAGGTATTGTCACTCTCTGTAATTAAATACCTCTCATTGCATAGTTGTTTGATTCAAAAATTAAATCACGAGAAATAGTTTTAGTTTTCTATCTTTGTTGTTTCTTGCAGATTTTAAAGGCATTGAAGAAAGACCCTGGACAAGTTAAGTTGAGAATTACAGGGGACTTGAACCTTGAAGACCAATTATACCATACATGTTACAATGTAGGTGGAGAGGTTTTGACTTTAAGAATCTACTCAACTCTTTAACTAAAGATGAAATAAAAGAGCTAGAAGTTTGTTTTCCTAAAACAAAGCTATACAGAGAAGAGGAAGATTATTGTAAGTCAAAAGAAAGGATATCGACTATTTATGATGGAGCCGGTGACATTATTGGAGAACTTTCTTTGTACGACGATAATATCTTCGCACACCTTGAAGAAAGATTTGAGCGTTTCCAACTTAGCATTAAATATCATATTCAACCTGATGAATATGTACTAAAAGTAGTGGAAGTGAAAGGTTACATGATTACATCTAATTTTGCCTCCCCTTTGAATGCTTTGTGGATGAAATACGGCGAATTCATTATTCGTAGAAGATTTGAGAAAGATGTCAAGTCCATTAACTTTTACATATTTTGCCGCCTGATAAACGACACGCACAGAACAAACATAGCTGACATTACTGATGAGAAATTCTTCAGCTTGGCATTACTACTTGAAGGAAGTAAGTGATTTGGGTTTCAACATGAGTTTTCTTGTACCCTTTTGGGAGAGGATTTTTTCCTCAGTCACCTGTCTTCATGTAATGAAACTTGAAGACAAATTACCCGAAAAAGTGGCTCTTGAGATTGCTGATCTTGAGGAGAAGATGGCTGAAATGAAAATTAAGATAGAAGAAAAGAAACATTATCTTCTACAATATAAGCCAGGTACAATAGAAGAGGAGTCTGTAACCATAAGGAAGAGCGTGGATGATGCGAGGAGGCATAAATGCTAAACGGCAGTGGGGGACGTTGTTTAACACTAGTACTTAGTATTCGCTTTATACTATTTGTTATTTTTTGTGTTGTTTGTTGTAAACCTCAATTGTATTGTGCTTTTGATTACAACTCAAGAAGATATTTCTATCAACAAGAGCTTTTATTGAATCTTTCTTATTCAAACATTTTTTTTACTCTTTTAATGTCAGCGTATTACATGTTTTACAGCCCAAAAAAGAGGACATGGGATTTCTACTTCTTACGTGTCCACTTCATTCAAGAACTTCTATTGTCATTTTTAGCTGTTGAGTTTCGTTTTGTCAAATTCTTTCTAGGGTTCTCCGTTAGACTAAGATTGAACTGTAATATTTGAGATGGAGATATGTCATCCATTTATGAAGATTACTACTCTCTGTCCAAAAAGATTAGATGGTAATCCCTTCAAATGTCTTTGTAATATTGTGTTCATAAATCCAATACCCTGCTATCATATGCTCTGATACCATTGATATGGATCCCGTAGGATTTTATTTAAAAAACAGAACAATAACAAAATTAAGCTTACAAACACCAAGATAGTTCAGATGTTCGAGATGTATGCTAGCTCTCATTTTAAAATAATTTTTTCAAATTTTTCACGTCCCTAATCTTATAATCTTCAGTTTAAATAAACATCTAAAATAATAATAAAAGACATAGATTATAAAAGACCATTATAATAAATGCATTGTCTTAAAATTCTATCAAAATCATGCACATTTATGTCAGACATTAATCGAGAAGGAGATGATTTCATCAAAGATTTGAGTCATGTACACCCACAATATGTAGCAAAGATGGTGATATTCCTATAACTTTTTTCTTCCTGATAGCTATTGTTATATCTGCACCAAAAGATACGATGGTCTTTTTCAGATCCATGATATATTGCTTCTATTTTGGGATTGAATATGCATTTCAGCTTAGACGAAAGATAGATTAGAAATATCATTGTGGCTTTTTTGTGCATGGTTGAGAAAATGCAATATGATGTTGGGCGTAATGCCGAAACACATTTTGTCAAATTAAGAACTATCATGTGAATTTCAACTTATTAAATCGCTTTGAGTATGGAATGTAACTATGATAGGTTTTGAGTTTTGACATCTACTTGGACCTTCCATATTTAAACTTTAACGATTGATTGATAGTTATCGATCGAGGTAGAGATTTATTTGTTATGTATATCATTGTTTAATAAAACTATATTGAGACTTATCTCTTACTCATTTACAACATGTACTGTATTTTTGGCATGTTGGTTTTTAGTATACTTATAATTTTTCACGATTATGTTCACTTTCAACATGCATTCTCATTTTCCTCGTGAGGATCGTGTGTACCAGGTTTCACTAACCTAAGTTAAGAGTCATTTTTTATATGCACATTGGACTGTTAGAGCACGTGTTAGTTTGTTCGTAAACTAGAGTAACGAGATTGTTGACTGTGTCGTGTCCTTAGGTGCAAAATTCTAAACTTGATCACCACAATTTCTGCCTTTGCAATAACCATTATTATTATATATGCTTTTGAGATAGTCTATTCGGAGTCCGTGAGTGACTTCTATTTCATTGAGGTTTATATATTCCAATAGTGCTATATTTTAATATTTACCACATTATAGTAGATGTTTTCATACTTGCCTTATTAACGGTTCACTGAACCTTTTTGTAGACATGTTTTACTCCAATTTTAAGACATGGATTTTCATGATACATGTATTCTCATATTTTATAAAACTCTGGATATAGTACTTAGTTCCATATAAATTTAGTCAAATCACTCCAATTGACTCCCCTTTTAAGTCATAGTTAGGGAGGTCTGCAGCCCGTTGAGGACTGAACTTGCTGATTTTATTTCAGTTTTCTAGTTCTGATAGTGAGATTTTTTTTGTTGGCGAGATATTATTTCTATTTTCAATACTTTCTTTTCAATTAGTAATTCTTATTTGCACAGAATTAATATTAGAAATTTACATTATGTTATTTGTGATATTACTGTTGGACCTGATTATTAGTTCTTTTATTAGAATTTAAAACTCCTGTTGTAAATTTCTAATAAACAATACTTGAGGGTCGAGCAGATCAATCCTTTTCAAGGCTAGATTGCTCTTCGTTCCATTGGGGGCTCTTGGGTGGTGACATTGGTACTACTAGTATAATATTATCAATTTTGTGTTGAATGTCACATGATTTTGTTCTTAAGTTTAGACCTAAAATACATTATACTAGGTAGAGAGAAAAATTATGTTATAAACCATATATTTTATACTTTTTCAAGCAATGATAATGTGCATTCCGATTTGGCTCTCACAATCTGACACAATGGGATGCAGAAAAGAAAAGATCTCACGATTAGAGAGAAACCTTAGATTTCGAAAAGTATTTTTGATAATTGAATAATACGGAATATGAAAAGATACAACTAAATAAGAGATTCAGATCTCCTATAATTTAGGAAATCAAATAAAAAAACTAATAATTGGAAAAGTAAAATCTAACTAAAGGATACTTCTACAAAATAAAATCCAACTAAAAGATACTTCTAGAATAAACTTCAACTGCGAAATTGACGCAAAAACGACCTGAAAATTAACCGTGTTAAACCACAATAGCCAAAATGGTGCTCAGTACTCGGTGTGCCCGAGAGCACTAGGAAAACGATTGTGGAATAATATTCAAATGGAACTCAACTATAATGAAACTTGGCGTGCTTGATATGTGACAAACAAAACCCTGAAATATCAATTGGAAATATGTGAAGGAAAAGAAGTTGCGCAAGACAATCCGTAGTTGGTCTGATAAGCGACTAATGAGCACTCCCGGATAAATGCTTCTTTCCAATGAAATATGCAACAACGTTGGGCCTAGTTTTTACCACTTTCTTCTGGTTTCCAACTCTTGAAAGAGAGAGAGAAAGATGGCTAGAGAACCTACCAAGTAACCTTGAACTTGGGAAGGCAATGGAGGCAACAACTCCACTCGGTTGCAAGCAATCCGAGGCTTACCTTTCAGCTTCATAACCTTGCTGCTTTTCAAGAGGAAAATGCCGTTTGTATTGATTCTGGAAAACTGAGTACAAACACCAATAACAATAGTTAAATATGTCTTAAGGTGGCTAGGGTTTTGGATTTGAAAATGGAGCATAAGAGCCGTTGATGTAGCTACCATCGCTCGATCGAGAGCCGCCTGTGCGCGCGCCAATCATTGGCTGAGATAATGTCTGTGCAGAATAATCCAGCGTGCCTCCTTGCCATGTCACCAATCCGTGCGCTGCTCCTTGAGTCTTCAGCTTGCCAAATCATCATTCCATCATCGCTTGGAGCTGATTCATCCATGTGGTGCGCTGGTGTGTTCATCGCGCCTCCTTGCCGCTGTCCATGTGATCTTCACTTGTGCGCCACTCTTTATGTGCTCATCCAATTCAAGCCACCATCTAACCTAGCATACATCTATCCCTAAATGACTAATGCATGCATGCAATAAAATAAAGGCTAGGTGTTTGCCCAAAATTACATAAAGGCCAATATTTGCCAACAAAATTATAATGATATTTGGTTACACGATTTGGCTTCCAAGAAGACAAATTCCCTCTTGAGCTTGAGTAGTTCCCATCCATGATTCCTAAGTTAGAACGTGCAAAGGTTAAGCCAGCTATGTCCTCTGAGTTAGGCTCCCACCCTAAGTCGCCAAAGAAATCCTAACCTGCAAAAGAAAGAAAATTGTGAGCAAAAAGATTAACTAAAGTACGAGCCTTAGTTTGTGATTGAGTAATTGGTCTATGAGGCATGTCAGAAATTGAGGCTCGAAACGACTGTTATGGGCCAAAAAGTGGTCAGTCATGGGTAATTCTAGTTCTAAGTTGTGGGCCTCTAAATTAGCTTTGTCTGAACATATTATAATAGCGATTTTCACATTGGTAGTGAACGTTATGGTCATCTGACCCTCAATGGATCACTTTGTCACTTTATATCTATCAACAAAATTTTAGGTCATATTTATTTCCATAGAGTGGTTGTCCCATAACTAGATCGTCACATGTGATCCATGAACAATTTTAGCAATTTTTAATATTAAGGTTTCTTTTGCGAAAATGTTAATATTCTAGGTCATTAGGTCAAAAAAATTTATGAGTTCAAATATTTAGATTTTCTAAGTTTGTGCTCAAAAATTTAGTTAAACCTAATAAAAAAAACTCACATAGTCCTCGTTACTTTTATAAAAACAAGGGTTAAAACTAATTTGAACCCCAAAATATGAGTTTAATTTGAAATAACTTTTAAACTAAAAATTTTAATAACTAAAACTTTAAACTATCTAAAATGTAACAAATCAAACCCTGGTGAGGGGCCAATCTAAATTGAATGGTCCCCCGATGTAACGCCCCGAAAACCCACCCGAATTCCCGGTTCGCTACAGGGACTACTCTGAGCTAAAAGACTTACTAATTTCCTTTAATCCTAACCATTAAGCACCACGGTGTCCTCTCCGAAAATTTCGGCAAAGTAACACCTGAAAATGGCGCCCTCAAAATGCTAAGTACCTGCAAATGAATAAATCCCAACCAATCCAGAACACTCCTACTCAACTATCCAGCATACGAAATCTCCAAATAGCAGTAAAGAAGGAAACTAAAATACTAACATCCATAAGTGAAGAAAATTCAAAGTATAAAGCGACACCTCGCCCTTAACTATGCATATATACAACGAATATAAAATACCCCCACAAAAGACAAAAATTCCTACACCACATCAACACCATACAACGGCTTCCTGGGTCGAGTCGCCTTAACACTGCCATCAACCGGGGCCATGGTCGCACGCCACGAAATACCACCTACTCCTGGTCAGACTCTCGGTACTCACCCTCCCACACAGCAGTACCTACACCACAGAACACACTATAAGCTCAAAGCTTAGCAAGTAGAGTGCTAAAAATAAATGTGAAGCATGAAAACTTGTAACGCCCGGATTTTCGGATCTTAGGATTTTCTAATTTCTTAGGTTATTTTCGTAAATAGCAAAATAAGTCCGTTTGTGAACGGTGAGTTTTGTTTAGAACTCTAATATTAATTGGAATATTTGGAGAAATAAGAAAATTGCGGAAAAACCGAATTGATAGGACTAATTAAGAATTAAGCTAGAATATAAAGGATATTATTATATTATTATTATTATTATTATTATTATTATTATTATTATTATTATTATTATTATTATTATTATTATTATTATTATTATTATTATTATTATTATTATTATTATTATTATTATTATTATTATTATTATTATTATTATTATTATTATTATTATTATTATTATTATTATTATTATTATTATTATTATTATTATTATTATTATTATTATTATTATTATTATTATTATTATTATTATTATTATTATTATTATTATTATTATTATTATTATTATTATTATTATTATTATTATTATTATTATTATTATTATTATTATTATTATTATTATTATTATTATTATTATTATTATTATTATTATTATTATTATTATTATTATTATTATTATTATTATTATTATTATTATTATTATTATTATTATTATTATTATTATTATTATTATTATTATTATTATTATTATTATTATTATTATTATTATTATTATTATTATTATTATTATTATTATTATTATTATTATTATTATTATTATTATTATTATTATTATTATTATTATTATTATTATTATTATTATTATTATTATTATTATTATTATTATTATTATTATTATTATTATTATTATTATTATTATTATTATTATTATTATTATTATTATTATTATTATTATTATTATTATTATTATTATTATTATTATTATTATTATTATTATTATTATTATTATTATTATTATTATTATTATTATTATTATTATTATTATTATTATTATTATTATTATTATTATTATTATTATTATTATTATTATTATTATTATTATTATTATTATTATTATTATTATTATTATTATTATTATTATTATTATTATTATTATTATTATTATTATTATTATTATTATTATTATTATTATTATTATTATTATTATTATTATTATTATTATTATTATTATTATTATTATTATTATTATTATTATTATTATTATTATTATTATTATTATTATTATTATTATTATTATTATTATTATTATTATTATTATTATTATTATTATTATTATTATTATTATTATTATTATTATTATTATTATTATTATTATTATTATTATTATTATTATTATTATTATTATTATTATTATTATTATTATTATTATTATTATTATTATTATTATTATTATTATTATTATTATTATTATTATTATTATTATTATTATTATTATTATTATTATTATTATTATTATTATTATTATTATTATTATTATTATTATTATTATTATTATTATTATTATTATTATTATTATTATTATTATTATTATTATTATTATTATTATTATTATTATTATTATTATTATTATTATTATTATTATTATTATTATTATTATTATTATTATTATTATTATTATTATTATTATTATTATTATTATTATTATTATTATTATTATTATTATTATTATTATTATTATTATTATTATTATTATTATTATTATTATTATTATTATTATTATTATTATTATTATTATTATTATTATTATTATTATTATTATTATTATTATTATTATTATTATTATTATTATTATTATTATTATTATTATTATTATTATTATTATTATTATTATTATTATTATTATTATTATTATTATTATTATTATTATTATTATTATTATTATTATTATTATTATTATTATTATTATTATTATTATTATTATTATTATTATTATTATTATTATTATTATTATTATTATTATTATTATTATTATTATTATTATTATTATTATTATTATTATTATTATTATTATTATTATTATTATTATTATTATTATTATTATTATTATTATTATTATTATTATTATTATTATTATTATTATTATTATTATTAGGTTTCCGGCCCTTAAGGCCCTCATCGTGTCCAACGCTAAGTTTTTCTATTTGGATGATGATTTTCTGATTGTGGAGTCTTGAAGTGTCGGGTAGCCTAGGATTATTAGTTAATTGTTGTTTGTTAGGTTCGTAGTGATTAAGCATGTCATGTATGCCTATGAATTGTTTGATGATATGTCTTGATGATATGTTATATGTAAGTCCCTCATGCATCATGTTTTGTTCAAATGTCATATGAAATGTCTCCATGTATGATTATGTAAAGGAAAATGTAACGATTAAGTGTGGGTGGGACTGTATGGCCAAAAACAACAAAACTATTGTCACTATCCACGAGTTGGATCATGAATACGGCTGAAAGGACTATGTACACGCACTTGGCCTACTTCCCTGGCACGATGCCCACCTTAATCCATGTCAACGAAAAGAAAAGAAAAGAATAAGAACAAGTAAATGAACATGTTTTAAGAAAAGTCACGCATTCATGCATACGTCATTATAGTGCATTCCCTTACTAAGCATTAGGCTTAATGTATATGTTGTATGATGTAGGTGACAGGTGTGAAGGTGAGAGCTTTCTCGATGGCAAGGAATAGGTGGTCGACGGATGGTGCTCGTGGCGACGGGGTGTGTTTTGGCAAGGACTGGATGACTGTGGGGTGTACTCCGCACCGTTTTGGGGTAACTTGATGCGTTTAAGTCTTTTGATTAGGAAAGTGTCGGATTTTAAGTTGTATAGATAAGATTAATATTTTCGGAACTGTATAGTGGATGTAGGTTCGAAGTCGTATTGTTTTGAAAGATTTGTTAATGTATGTCTTTGGTGATGTTTTAGGAAATTTCGTGTTTATGTTCGATGATTGTTTGAGGATTTTATTGGGTTTGTTTGTGAATGTATGAAAAAAAAATGTATTAAGTATGTGGATTAGATATCTTGATAGAAAAACGTATGAAAGTAGAGTCTTTGATGTGTATGATGTGGTAGTAGAATGTCTAAGATGTGAAGTCTTTATTTTTGGAGAATATACTGGAACTGTTTGGGTATTTTTACTGATTGGTCGTTTTTAAAACAGGTAAGGATACGCTCGATTTTTAGAGCGATCCACGCAGTTTGATTTCTTGAATTTATCCGAAATTGTAGGTTAGATTAGTGTCCTGTTTTGATGATTGATGAATGAGTGGTTTTAAGGGATTTCAATAATCCGAGACTTCGATTTAATGGTTTAGAAGTCAAAACGTTAGGAGTGGTTTGAGAGTTTAAAGTCAAGGTTAAGTTATGGTTAGTTTGGGAAATGTTTAAAGTAAAAAAATGAAAAAGTTTAATGTGAAAATACGAGGGCTTAGGTAATGATTACGTCACGGCAAGTCCGTGGCGGCCCTGATCGGATTGGGGTCGTCACAAAACTGGTTATGCAATCCTAACACATGCACGTCTCTACACACGCTGTCATCATCTCACCGCATCGCATATCACCGAGGTTTGGAATGTAACCACACCTGGCAGTCGGTCCATATACCGCACTGTTCACCGGCACGTCGCCGCCATCCCGGTTCCTCCAGAAACGGGGCCTACAAGTCACACCCAAACCCCCACACCGCAATGTTTAACTATATAACGGTCCCCGAGGCGTTACGTATCGTCATCCCTCGGTTTTAACCTTGACCACATGGCGTTACGTCCTGCCATCCCACGTAGTCAAGTGGCCCCATACTCTACCTTTATAACGGTCCCCGAGGCGTTACATATCGCCATCCCTCGATTTTAACGTCGACCACGTGGCGTTACGTCCCGCCGTCCCACGTAGTCAGATGGCCCCATACTCTACCTTTATAACGGTCCCCGAGGCGTTACGTATCGCCATCCCTCGATGTTAACCTCGACCACATGGCGTTACGTCCCGCCGTCCCACGTAGTCAGTGGCCCCATACTCTACCTTTATAACGGTCCCCGAGGCGTTTTTTTTTTTTTTTTTTTTTTTTTTTTTTTTTTTTTTTTTTTTTTTTTTTTTTTTTTTTTTTTTTTTTTTTTTTTTTTTTTTTTTTTTTTTTTTTTTTTTTTTTTTTTTTTTTTTTTTTTTTTTTTTTTTTTTTTTTTTTTTTTTTTTTTTTTTTTTTTTTTTTTTTTTTTTTTTTTTTTTTTTTTTTTTTTTTTTTTTTTTTTTTTTTTTTTTTTTTTTTTTTTTTTTTTTTTTTTTTTTTTTTTTTTTTTTTTTTTTTTTTTTTTTTTTTTTTTTTTTTTTTTTTTTTTTTTTTTTTTTTTTTTTTTTTTTTTTTTTTTTTTTTTTTTTTTTTTTTTTTTTTTTTTTTTTTTTTTTTTTTTTTTTTTTTTTTTTTTTTTTTTTTTTTTTTTTTTTTTTTTTTTTTTTTTTTTTTTTTTTTTTTTTTTTTTTTTTTTTTTTTTTTTTTTTTTTTTTTTTTTTTTTTTTTTTTTTTTTTTTTTTTTTTTTTTTTTTTTTTTTTTTTTTTTTTTTTTTTTTTTTTTTTTTTTTTTTTTTTTTTTTTTTTTTTTTTTTTTTTTTTTTTTTTTTTTTTTTTTTTTTTTTTTTTTTTTTTTTTTTTTTTTTTTTTTTTTTTTTTTTTTTTTTTTTTTTTTTTTTTTTTTTTTTTTTTTTTTTTTTTTTTTTTTTTTTTTTTTTTTTTTTTTTTTTTTTTTTTTTTTTTTTTTTTTTTTTTTTTTTTTTTTTTTTTTTTTTTTTTTTTTTTTTTTTTTTTTTTTTTTTTTTTTTTTTTTTTTTTTTTTTTTTTTTTTTTTTTTTTTTTTTTTTTTTTTTTTTTTTTTTTTTTTTTTTTTTTTTTTTTTTTTTTTTTTTTTTTTTTTTTTTTTTTTTTTTTTTTTTTTTTTTTTTTTTTTTTTTTTTTTTTTTTTTTTTTTTTTTTTTTTTTTTTTTTTTTTTTTTTTTTTTTTTTTTTTTTTTTTTTTTTTTTTTTTTTTTTTTTTTTTTTTTTTTTTTTTTTTTTTTTTTTTTTTTTTTTTTTTTTTTTTTTTTTTTTTTTTTTTTTTTTTTTTTTTTTTTTTTTTTTTTTTTTTTTTTTTTTTTTTTTTTTTTTTTTTTTTTTTTTTTTTTTTTTTTTTTTTTTTTTTTTTTTTTTTTTTTTTTTTTTTTTTTTTTTTTTTTTTTTTTTTTTTTTTTTTTTTTTTTTTTTTTTTTTTTTTTTTTTTTTTTTTTTTTTTTTTTTTTTTTTTTTTTTTTTTTTTTTTTTTTTTTTTTTTTTTTTTTTTTTTTTTTTTTTTTTTTTTTTTTTTTTTTTTTTTTTTTTTTTTTTTTTTTTTTTTTTTTTTTTTTTTTTTTTTTTTTTTTTTTTTTTTTTTTTTTTTTTTTTTTTTTTTTTTTTTTTTTTTTTTTTTTTTTTTTTTTTTTTTTTTTTTTTTTTTTTTTTTTTTTTTTTTTTTTTTTTTTTTTTTTTTTTTTTTTTTTTTTTTTTTTTTTTTTTTTTTTTTTTTTTTTTTTTTTTTTTCGGTTTTAACCTCGACCACGTGGCGTTACATCCCGCCGTCCCACATAGTCAGGTGACCCCGTACTCTTCCTTTATAACGGTCCCCGAGGAGTTACGTATCGCCATCCCTCAGTTTTAACCTCGACCACGTGGCGTTACGTCCCGCCGTCCCACGTAGTCAGGTGGCCCCGTACTATTCCTTTATAACGGTCCCCGAGGCGTTACGTATCGCCATCCCTCGATTTTAACCTCGACCACGTGGCGTTACGTCCCGCCGTCCCACGTAGTCAGGTGGCCCCGAACTCACCACGACTGCACACACACATCACATCACATTACATCACATGCATACCTACGACCCATAACGCGCAAAAAACTCACAACCTACATACAACTTACCCACTACCTGCACAAGACTCACAATATGCGTACAACTGACTCACAACCTCATCAGACTCACCACCTACGCACAACTGATCCACGACCTCACCAGACTCACTACCTACGCACGACTGAACCACCACCTACGCACAACTGACCCACACTCTCACATGACTCACAACCTACCCATAACTGACTCACAACCTGCACAATACTACAGCTTACACACAACTGGCCCACAACCTGCACGATACTCACAACCTATGTTCAACTCACCCACGGCCTGCACAATACTCACAGCCTGCACACAACTAGCCCACAACCTGAACGATACTCACAACCTATGTACAACTCACCCATGGCCTGCACAAGACTCACAACATACCACTAATGATGAATTCACATCCACATCCGTACCTATGACCCACAACGTACTCACGAGTCACAACATGCAAACAACTGTGGTGTAGGCCCTTCTAGGCGATTCTCAAACATTTACACCCACACTACTACTTACCTGGCGTCCTAGCTCGCTGAGGATGCTGGGTTCCTTGTCCACCTACGGCTCGACCTACGATAAATATTCAAACTTCATTAAAATCAAGCTGACATTCACCAATTTACTCTCAAACTACTATTTCTAACATAACCCAACTAAAACCTAACTAAACGGGCCACTAATTTGGGTTCAATAAAAACTGACCCGAAACTTCAGACGAGCGTAACTTTCGCGTCGGCTAATGGAATCGAACGATTCTCGCAGCCACGTACTCCTCTATTAACCTAGTTTAACATACCAAAAAAGAACTCAAACAAATAATCATAGCTAGGTCAAATCCCCCAAAAAATAGAACCGGATTTTACCTTAAAATGTCCAAAATTCTCTCCTCAATCCGATTCTACCAAATTTCTTCACCAATCGACCATCTAACATCCAATCAACATGACCTAACAAAATCATCAGAGTTTCACACCAAGAAACCTGAGGTTCACAAACTTGGCCCTCAGTTTTTAGCTCAGTCAGAGCTGTACATTGCTCGGCAATCCTTGCCGGCGTTGAGCTCGGCAATCTGACACTAAGGGCAGCCAAAAACGACCGGTGATCGGAGCTCTAGCAGCTCGGCGATCCACGACACAAATCCGGTCAATTTTTGGTCGAAGGAGGTCAGAAATGTCAGCCCTCGGCTCGTCGCCGCCGTCTGATTGGGAGAACGCCGAAATTGCCGGTGATTTGCTCCGCCGATTGTCGCCTGTGCTCCCCCTCCCTTGTTCGGCGTTCTGTAATACCCGAGCAACATAATGGCTTATCGAAGCCATTCTGTTGTTTTAAGAGAAAACATAATTGTTTTCTCTTAAAACACAAAATTACCATTTTGCCCTCCCATATTTTCGGCCATTTAAAATTTCGTTAAATCCCATTTTTCGACCGTTAAATTTCTATAAATTGGCTCTCACCTCACCCTCGATCTAACTCCTCCACCGAAACTCCCGAAAATAATTTAATTAACCCAATAACTAACCTAACTTAAATTAACCTGAAAAAATCTAGGGTATTACACCCGATCTATCCAGTGCTTATGTGGCGCTGGACATATTGGGTTGGAGGGTTGATGTTGGAGGTGGAGACCCTCTGTTCAACGTGTAGTGCACGTGATTCGAGACCGGGGGGACACCACCCTAGATCGGCTTCCAGTTCCCTACCTCTCCCTTTTCAAGGTTCTCGAGAACAGAAGATCACCGCCCCGAATCGACCCTCCATTCTCAAAATGAGGTTTGAGAACAGGGGGCCGATCTGGGGTGGTGACCCCCCATTCTCATACCTCATTTTGAGAACAGATGGCTGATCCGGGACAGTGAGTGTTGATAACTTGGGGTCACTGCTCGGGATCAGGGGGCCGATCCCTGACTCTATATAAGGAACCGACCCTACATTCTCACCCATTGTTGTAGAAAAACTTGATTTTCTCTCGGTCCCCTACGATTCCAACCCAAAATTAGACCATTTCACACCCCCAAATCGTTTTATTCAAATATCATCAAACAAATCCCACATATCCGAGCCCTAAATTGTCCAAATTCAAAAATTCAACCTAAATCCTCAAATTTTCCTCAAATGGCTTCCAAATTGGTGATTAAATGAAAGGTTGCCTCGTCACAAGGAAGTCTGTCACAAGGTGGCTCGACAGAACATTCTCTGCCAAATTTCTCATCGTTTTCATAAGGAGAACCATCTTAAGGGGATCCGACAAACATGGCACCGTCATCACAAGGTGCTCCGGCTCAAGCAAGATGACTTCCAACTGTGTATGTTTCGATTGAATTTAAAAATTAGATGTGTCAAAAGCAGTTTGAGCGGGATATGTTAAACCGTTCGGTTATTCATTCGAAGACAGTCAATTTTAGAAGTTAGGAGTCGTTGCAGATCAAAGAGATGTTCTCCAGAATTGCCCTACACAAGGTGTACGGATTGAGGGGCGATAGCTACTGCCAAATTGTTCCCTTGTTTTATGCGAACTTGACCTCTATCGGGAGGGTAGGATGTTTGAAGACGTACATCTTTGGTAGAGAGATTATTATACCTCCAGAGTCCATTAATGAATTCCTTTGGTTTGCCGGAGAAAGGAATGATGTGGAGAGATACTACCATGGTTCCCGATATTGTAATTTTTTCAAATCGGTCGAGGGACTAAAGTTCCTTAGGGAAATTCATTGCAATTCTAAAATTGGAGGGTTCGTAAAGCCAAAATCCAAGGATTTGAACGTCAAAGCTCGGGTTATTCACAATCTGATAACCCACATCATTCTGTCTCGGGATGGACATAGAGATCTTGCAAGCTGCATGGATCTCTATGTGATGAAGAAGCTGTACAACGGGGAGATGTTTGACCTTGGCTTTGTGATTTTAGGTCACATGCATGAGATCGGTCCGACGTGCAACAAGAATCTGCCATACAGCACGTTGATACAGAAGATCATCGAGTGATCTTGGATTCAGGTACCGACTGGAGAGAAAATAAGAGCACAAAGATCTGACGATATATTTAATAGGCTTCATTTCATTTAGATGAGCCTAGTTGAAGTCGACGAGACTTGGGTGTTCAAAGAAGATCAAAGGGCCTCCACCTCTGCAAATGTTTTTATGGAGGACGCCCCCGCTTGCCATTGTACCCTAGACGGCTACTAGGTGAGACAGGATGGAGCATAGACTGAATTTTCTCATAAGTAGAGTCGAGGAGCTCACTATGACACAACGAGAGCTAGCTGAGTTCCACAGAGAGTTGAAGAAATTCCTCATGGATTGGGTGGAGCGAGACGACGGCGATGTCCCACCGTAGTTTAGTTTTTTTTTTTTTTGTATTTCATTTTATGTACTGTACTTTTTGTTTGTACTTTAGTTTATGTTATGAGTATTATGATTGTGCTTTAGTTTATGCTTGTCATTTAGTTTATGCTATGTGGTGTATGATTGTACTTTACTTTATAACTGTATTTGAGTGGTATTTAATTATTTGAAACTAGCTGTTGGTTATAAAATTATGATTTGAATATGCATAAATTTTTTGAAGCTAGGTATGGGGGAATCATAAAACAAAGGAAACTTTTTCCATTTTTATAACTTTATCTAATTAAATTACACATTATAATAAATACACACATTGCACAGTATAATAAATATATAAATCACAGTCCGAATAGTCATACATTTATGTCTCTGCCGTGTGTAGAAGATTCCAGCACATACTGAAAACTATATTAGAAAATAATGAAAGTTTGTTTATGAGCGGAATGTGTTGAAATGTACATGTATCCCGTCAAATGTATTGAGATAGTATCATAGATTGGCCCCCCGTTCATGAGAATGGCCCCCCGTTCTCAGGCAAAATAATTGAGATCGGGAGGCCATTTCGGGGCAGCGAACCCCTGTTCTCAATCTTACCAAAAAATTAGGGCCAACAAAGGGAGGCTGATCCAAGACAGTGACCTCCCGTTCTCAAGAATCTTGAAAAAGGATAGATATAAAACAGAGGACCGATCCGGGGTGGTAACTCGTGTTCTCGAATCACGTGCAGTGAACGTTGAATGGGGATCTCCACCCCCCACATTGACCCTCGTCAGGCAAAATAATTGAGATCGAGGGGTCGTTTCGGGGCGGCGACCTCCCGTCTCAATCTTACCAAAAAGTTACGGCCAACAACAGGGGACCGATCTGGGGTGGTGACCCCCATTCCCAATAACCTTTAAAAGAGAGAGGTAGGGAACGAGAGGCCGATTTGGGGCGGTGTCCCCTTGGTCTTTAATCACGTATGGTGCACGTTGAACAGGGGGTCTCTATCCCCCACATCGACCCTCCAACGCAATACGTCTAGTGCCACGTAAGCACTAGACAGATCGGGGGGCCATTCAATTTAGATCAGCTCTCCGATCTCGGCGTAAATGAGAACGGGGGTTGATCAGCCCCCACCAGAGTTTGATTTGTTACATTTTAGATAGTTTAAGGTTTTAGTTATTAAAATTTTTAGTTTAAAAGTTATCTCAAATTAAACTCATCTTTTGGGGGTCAAATTGGATTTAACCTTAAAAAACAATTATATGGAAAAAGAGATAAAAATAGTTTATTAAATATGTAACGCCCCGAGTTATCTGAACCCGGTTCGCTACTCATTACTTGATCATAACTAAGAAATTTCGAATAAATTTAAACTTCATTCGACATCAAAATTTGACATTTCTAAACGTTCAAAACATTTGAAACTTTGCAGCGGAAAATTATTTAAAACTACAATGGGGATTTAACTAGCTGTGAAAATATTGTTGGAAAGATTAATGGAAATGTTTAAAGTATTCGGTCAAGAGAAAATAAGGTTTTAAATGATGGACTACTCAAGGAATTACAAAAGTCGATTCATCTGCCGACGACACATCAAACGTAAGGAAACGGCATGTTTTTTCTGTTGCTTACTAAAAGTGGTTATTGGATCCCCCCTGGTTTGGGAAATGCATTGCGCGGTCCCCCCCCCCCCCCCTCCCCACCTGTCCTGGTGAGGGTGTTATTGGACCTCTCCTAGATGGAGTCTCTTGTCTTTGCCTGGCAGACCGCGTTCTAAGTGTTATCTTGGCCCCCTTCTAGGGGTAGCAACTGTCGTCCTAGCGTGACTTATTCTTCCTGTCTATACGCGCCCCATTATGTGAGAATAGTGTAGGTATAACATCTTATACTGAGTTGTCCTCACTTTCGGCTTCCCGTTTTCAGGAAGCACGCCCTAGCGAAGTGATCTCTTCCGTTGTGTTCCCTTGAGTCTCACCTTTATATTTTGGCAAGCTTTACATAGTATTAATGAACATTTGAGATTGTACCTTACTTTGGCATGTAATTATATTTACATTTATCTTGTATTTCTGCCTATTGTTTGTACTCCCTGTTTGTTGCTTGAGAGTTTCTTGTAAGCGTTAAACTCCGGCACTTAGCCTTAGGTTAGTACGTGACCCCCCTGAGGTTGATCGTATAACCTGCGTTTCTGTTAGCCCTCTCCCGGGTCTTGACTAATACCAACTAAAACCTAGCTAACGACTACCTAATTTTGGTTCGAAAAAAATCGACCTGAACGTCAAATGTGCATAACTGTTTGCACCGGATATCCGGAATCGAA